>CM021108.1:175917388-176121004 GCA_007115665.2 Sequoiadendron giganteum
ATGGAGATACCCGAGAGACAGGAGAGAGATAGAGTGAGTGAGAGAAGGAATGGGAGAGAGATAGAGGGAGTGAGTGACATACCTAAGAGAGGGAGAGGGGGTAGGAGGGAGAGACTTTAGAGAGAGAGAAAAAGAGAGAAAGATAACAACCTAAGAGAGGGAGATGGAGGGAGAGAGACAAAAATACCAAAGAGGGAGATAGAGAGCGGGAGAGTGAGAAAGGGGGTTAGAGTGAGATAGATTTATTTAGGTACCTATGTGGGAGGGAAAGAGACTTGAGAGAGGGGATTGGACTAAGAGAGTAATCTAGGCTGTGTGGAAAGGAGTGAGACCTAAGAGATAGAGACATTAGAGGGATAAAGAGTTATCCAGTTATGGTAACGAGTTAGAGAAGGTATGAAAGGTAAAAACTCGACTATCCATCTACGATCATAATTGTGCACTCTAAGCATTATCAAAGTTGTTCACCAAAGAGGGGAAATTCTAGTTTTGTACAAAGCAGGCCATTTGGTGAGTGCCGAATTTGGTGCTCACCAAATGACTCATCACATTCAGTGCACGCCAAATGGCCTGCTTTGCACGTGTTAATTGACAAGATTTGCCAAATTTCCTTGTATTTTTGTCCATGCTCCCCATCTCATTTGCACATATTTCAATGAAAATTTATAAAAAAATCATGATAGTGTTAACCTCTCTCTTATCTATCTAAACACATAGTTCTTTTTTCATTTTGATTTAGTTAAGGTTGTGATCCATGTCTTCTATTGTAAATGCCTCCATTTTTGGCCAAAAACCAACATGTGCTAGTTTTAGGATATATTTTTACCCATTCATTGAAACGTGAAACAAATTACATTTTTGAAACTAGACTCCATTCTACACATGATGAAAAAAAAAGAATCAATTTTTGATTAGTTTGCAAAAAATTTAGGGGGGAGCACACTCAAATTTCAGCTTTTCAGGATGTGTCCACTTTGAAAATCTATAAAATATTATATATTCATTAAAAAAATTATCCAAAAGAATGAGGATAAACTACATGATGTTAGCTAATTTCTCACCATTGGGATTTGTGAAATTATAAAAAAACGTCAATCAAAAAGGGGAGATCCCTCAGGCACTATGCTATTTTTTTGATAAAAATAGGACCTATTTTGCCCCCGCCCTTTTCAGACCCTTAATCTTCATTAATTTCAAAAAAAAATAGTAGCTTAGAAACTAGACTCAAAGAACTTCAACTTTTTTTCTTGCCGCATTTTGAAATTTTGAGCATAACTATCTTCATTTTCTCGTGCAAATCAGATTTTGCTGATTCCAAAAAAAAAGTGGCATCTTAAGAGCCAAAATTGTGTCACAGATTGGTGCACTTACCCATAGTGAAGATATTTTGACACAAGAGGATGAATTCATTGATAGCTTTCTTAACACTACTTTACCCACACTTCACTCACCTAACCTTCCTATAAGAGGTATGAAAAATATAAATGAAGAGTCCAAATATAAATCACAAGCCCAAATCTTAGACATAAGTTACAATTTTCTTCCCATAACTTATATCCCCCATCTCTACAAAGAATATAAAAAACAATCATAGGATCACTCTATATGCTTTCCTCTTCTCATAGAGAGATATTTTAAGACTTCATTCTATAACCATTTAATATATCAAATGAATCCTCTAAATTTCACATCCCAACATTTAACATGAATTGGAATCCTTGTAAATGGGTTAATTCTCCTTTTTATAGCAATACCGATGCTTCTTCTTCACAAAAACTCATAGCTCTCATTCATATAAAATTAATAATATACTATATTTAAATCCATCTCATTTGGAAACATAGTATGGGCCTAGTTTAACACTTCTTTCTATTGACTTATTGATGTGTCCCCATATATGGCGGTGTTGTTCATAATGCGCTTAGGAATGTGGTTTTTAATTCATCCCATTAAATTAAACCATCCCTTGAGACATTAAGCCATCCCTTGAGATGTTAAACCATTCCTTTGTTGGAACACAATGATCTACAGAGAGTGGGAGTGAATGAGTAGATATAAAAACATTTAGTCCTGATTTTTTTTTGTAAATTTAACCTTAAAACTCAAATGTGCAGACTAAAACATAAATCAATATAGAAATCATATGCACATGAAATAAAAACACATAAAACCAAATTTACATGGAGAAACCTTAATGGGAAAAACCATGGTGATAAATTTTGCTAGGATCTACTATCCTAATCAAGCCTCACAAGCAGTGACGTTCAATTACAAGTTTTAAGGGCTTCAACCCTAAGGAAGCACCAACTCCCTATTTTAGAAGCTACAACTTCAAGGATGCTACAACACCTTAATCTAAGCTACAAATTAGTACAAAGAGGCTACAACATCAGCTGATTTAAAAATTCTCTTCTGCTTAAATTGGTTTTGCTAAACCTATAATGCATCAATTGAGTACATAAATCTTTCTCTCTTTGTTCACTCTCACACCATTGTAAATAGTTTCAACAAAATATTCAAAATTTTAACTCCCTGTTACAGTAACACTTTTCTCACTGACTATATCCACTCTTCACTCACTCAACCAACTTGTTCATATCTCTAAACTTCTATATATATAATAATTTTTGAATTGAAGAAGAGGCAAAAATCACATCGTAACCATAATTTAAATTCAATGAATCATTTCATTTTTGGAGGGTTGTTTCTACGGTTTTATGTTGTTTCACCATTTTCCTATGCAATGAGTTCAAATTCAAACTGTGTGCTTCTTTTCCTTAGAATCGTCATCTCCATCCAATAGCCAACCAAAATCCTTACAAGATGTCTACCTGATAATTTGTACAGGAGATTTTATTTGATTATACTCTTTCTTGGATTGATCTCAGCCCTTGTTAATTGTGAGAATCTATGCCACCACTCAACCATTGGATTGAACTCATTTATAGTTGTGTTCATTTACATAAGAAATCATGCCAACACCTTCTTCTTCTCACACCAAGAGTTCATGCCCTAGATATATTGTTTTTCATATGTTCATCAACCAAGGTTACACAGTAAATCACCATCATCAAATATTTCATTTAACCAGCTCGTTATTTTGCAATAAGGATGTGAAAATAATAAATGATTGGTTTCCAAGTGTCATCATTTTATTCACCTTCCATATGTACATCGTCAGTCAACATTTTTTCACTTTCATTATTGCCATATTGCTATAGAGTTAGCAAAAAAAAATCCTATAAGCGATGTAGTGATCCTTGCTATATCGCTACTTTGATTAAGTCTTCATCTTCTATTTCGGTGATGCCCATTCTAAATCGCATATCACTAAAATTCAAACTGAATTCAAGTAGATTTTCATGATGTGCGATAGTCACCATTACCATCGCATCCCACTACCATGTTCTATCCATCATGGAATATTTGCCACCAATCCCCACTTCCCCGCAGGTCTCGACTGGGCCCCACTAAATTCCTAGCGGGCGGGTAGGAAACCACCATGTATAAACCATCCAACTTCACCAATGTTTGGTCCCATTGAACTTTCACAGTCATAGCCATATTGGGGAGATGACCTTAAGGGTTCTACTGATGCTAGTATATCACTCTAATGTGGAGACCATATACTATCATTACATGTCAAGGAGACAATGGAGAGTGTTTCACCGATGTGCCTATTTCACACCGAATCATATCATATGATCAAAGAGAAGGTTAAATGAATCTCTTCAAACTGCCTAAGTCATCTCAATGCACCTCTAAGACATCGCCAACCTAGGTGATGAGGATTCTCACCAACAGGAAATTAATAACATAAGTTGTCACCAAAGGTAGCTTGTAACCTTTCATAGCAAGTCAATGAGTAGATATAACACTGTAATCAGATCCACCATGACTACAATTTCTTTTGGGTAACCTGTAACATTTCATAGCAAGTCAACGAGTAAATATAAAATTGTAATTAGATCCACCATGACTATAGTTTCCTTTGCATTTTCATGATTGACACTACTCATTATTGCACCTTTGACATCAATTAGAACATCTTTCCAACATCCTTATGATATTAAACCATCCCTTGAGACATTAAATTTTCCCCCTAATATTAAAAATTATCCATATTCACCTAGCATAACACAACTTACTAGCTTGTGGAACCATATACCTCATGGTCACCTAGAGTAATAAAACTTGATAGCCTATGGTCCATGGATGATTTTTAATGTGTATAACTCCTAGTAAAAAAGAAAGCTAGTGTTAAAGATGTGCACCCCCCATTTTCTCATATTAATTTAGGATTTATTTATATGTTTGTGTATTCAATGGACAACGCTTGGTATTGAGACAAACTTTCATACTAAGGGCTCTTTTCTTAAGTAGCTTGAATTTTTAGATGGTGTGTACTAATTTTATTGTTATATGCTCTATGCTTCATGTGTGCTCCATGTCTACCCCATGTGTCTATTGTGTTTCATTCGTGCGTGCATCATTCTTTTTTCATGTTTTCTTCATGTCTTATATGTGTTTGTATCGTATATTACATGTTTTTTCTTAATGTATTCCTTTTATTCTTTGTGTGCACTCTATTTCTTTCACATTTATTTATCTATTTTTGTTTGGATTACTTTATGATTTGTTGTATCATGTCTTATTTATGTGTGCTCCTTTTATCTTAACATGGTCATTGGATAGGATCCTTAGCTTAGGGCTATCATGTCCCCTATATTAGTGTATTTTATATATTTTTTGTTTATACAAAAGAATTCCATTTTTGGATTTTTCATACTTTAGTGCAAGTATGAATAAAATTCCATACCCTCACTAAAGTGGGGGCTAAATGTAGCATCATAAATTATCACCCTTGACAGATTTACACTATGTTTAGCTCCCTTGTAAGTGCATGTGAATAATTATTATTATAAACTACTTGCTTAAGTTTTTTTTGAGAAAATAAAATAAATATTTACTTAACAAACATTTAAAAAGTTAAATTCGGTTGGACTAAAAATCAACCATGCCCCTATCCTACATAACTTGGCCCTAAATATAATTTTTTAATATCAACCTTAATATATTTATTAATCTAAAACCAACTGTTTACTTATCATAATGGTTAATGAAAATATGTTGAAACTCATATAAATATAAGTATTTACCTCCATTTGAATATATAAGTCCCCCTAATGCAATTTTGATCCCAAATAAAATTATTGTGATTTCAAGAGAAGAATAAACATTATATTTACAACACTCTTTCAACCAATTTCATGTTTAGAACACATCATAAAATCTATGTTTATGGATAGTGGATATTTCATTTTTTGTTCATTTTTCATTCAGAGGACTAACATTTGTAGGATCTCCAAGATTCCTCATATTTATCCTTGTATTTGATGAGGCAAGTGACTTTATTCCTACAAGGAATGTAGATCTAAGTAGTAACTCATAGTAGTGTAGTTTATAATTCAATTTTATCCATTTTCCTTTTCCCTTCATGGAGTACACACTCCATATCATTATCATCATAGTTATTTGTGGAGGTGGAAATAAAAAAACAAGGTTTGGAAAAGGAAAGACCCTATACGGAATGTAGATATTCCCCTATGTCCAATAAATTGATGTAGATAACATATTCATAATGTAATAGACCTATAGATCCTAAATTAAGCTATTGATTCTCTTAGATGTGCTTCATTTAAATTGTCAACCAAGGAATTGTAATCTTGAGATGATGTTGGAACTATATGTGCAACTAAGAATCCTAAACCTTCCCAACGTTTGAGTACAAAAAATTAATATAAGAAATTCGAATTAGAGGCAACTATTTGGGTATGTGCAGGATCATGATGGGCCAAAAAGTGACGATATGTAAGTGATATGATGGGCCATGTGGTTGAAAACTTTATTTTTACCCAAATTTGATGAAACGAAAAAGGTTTTTAATGGAGATTCTCAGCTTTCCACCAATATAAATTATGCTTTACTTTGAATTTAATAAATAATTATTATTCATTTTCTATTTGAATTACGACTAAAGTCCTGATTGATAGGTTCATTGAAAAACATCTATAACTTTCAAACGATATCACATTTTTTGAATCTAAAAAATGTGTCACATTATATGCTTCACATACTATAGGATTAAAAAAAGAAAAATTGAATTTCATGAATTTTTGACCAAGTTAAGGTGGTCAGACATACACATTTTTATATTTTTTAAAAGTTGTAATAAAAAATTCATAATTAACTATTTACTTGGAAAAATAATACAAAAAACTATGCATCACATCAGGATATGATTCCTCTACTTATAGCTAAAATTTTATAAAAAAATATTATCATTTTAGTGTGGTTAGGGTGGTCAGACAGACACCTACTTCTTATTTTTTCCCTAAAATTTAAGTACTACTAAATTGAAATTTACAATTTTCACCAAATAGATTTTTAATTTTTTAAAATAAAACTAGTAGTTTAGAAAATACACTCAATTTTCTACAGATTCCATTCTTACATATTTTTGAAATAATATAGATAACTTATTCAAATTTTTATGTCAAGTTGCCTAACTCTGATTTTCTGAATTTCCATCGCCACTTAAGGGCATGCATTTTTCATGATGATCCTACACATACCCATTTGAAATAATTTTTTCATAGAAACAAAACTAAGTGAGTACTAATTACTATAAGTAACTATAATAACTGCTTTAGGTAACTATTCCTACAGACTTTGTAACTTAATGACCCTCTATGTTGTAGCATGATTCAATAATATTTATTTTTTTATTTTACAACAAAATACAATGTGAATAAAAAATAATAATTGAAAATTTAACTAATAATATAAAATAGCATGGATTTTATAGTACGTCAAGTGGCCCTTGCTTGAGCTAATATAATATAAAATTTGTTTCTTCCAATCTTAAACCAATGATTCATGGAAATTAGTTTATTCTTGTTTATTGCAATTCAAACATACAAAAGCATAAAATAGAGTATTTGATAACATGATTTATATTCTAATATAATTCATACTTGTTGCGAGTAAGAAGGTATTTTCATTGATGTCAAAAATCATGTGTTGTAATCTATTATAGTGGTACAATGGTTGAGAAGAGATTGTTTCTTTGATAAGCTTCTATTTATGCTTCAAATGTCGAGGATACTGAGAAAATTGATAAAAAAAGGAAACAAGGTGTTGTAGAGGTGTTTTGGTTTTACTTTACATTGATTTTAGGGTGAATATTTTCTTTTTTTTTTTGGATATGTTGGTTAGAGATGTTTAAAGTTTATATATGCATAATTTTGGTTTCTGGATCATTGGTTAGAGGAAGTTTTTTTCACCAATGTCTGAACTGGTTTTGTAGTGTTGTGTATAGAGGTGTTTGGGAGAAGTGTATTTGTTCCACATTTCTCTGTAGTTTCCTTTTTAGGACTTGTTGTTCTGAAGGAGAGTTGATGATGTTGATCTCTTGTCTTTGTCAAGAGGATTTGTGGTTAGGTGTATTAGAATAAGGCCGCATTAGTTATAGAGTATTCCAATGTTTGGCAGTGTTGTCTGGATATGTAGTATGTTTATAATCTTTAGGGAACATTTGTTGTGAAGGATTTTTTTGGTTTCGAGGATTTTCTTAGGTTTTTTTCAAGAAAATTTTATTTTATAGAAGTTTCATATTGATCAAAAGAAGTGTGTAATTCAAATTTTAATGTGTTTTCATGGGTAATGATCAACCTTGTATCTACACTACATTCAAATATGTTCAAGTGTTAATGAAGGAATAAAATGGTATGTGAGATTTAATTTGGGTCCCGGTTAAGTGTTATTTTGTTCCACTTTCTTTCCTATCCACCATGAGAATGTTTTGTGCCGACCTAATTTGAAATTGCAAAGTATGAAGCATGTATTGCCAACCTTGGAGAAAGTTTTCAAGGTTGAGGATTATATAAGTATGATTTGAGATGTTTATGGTTGACAAGATAGAAAGGATAGATGTGAGTGATGCAAGTGATGTAAATTTTTGAAGAGGAGAGTGTGAGTTTGAGTATATCAGTATGAACTTCAAAGTGGTGGACTTATGATTGCAGTGAGAAGAAGGTGTCTGCAATCATACAAACAAGACTATGAAGGTGTTGGAAATATTGTGGTGGATTCTTTGTTGCATTGAGAATTTATTCTCTATGTAACATTTCTCTTCTATTTTCTTTCATTCTGTGGAAGTGAGCCCTAAATGTGAGCCTTTTTGGAGAGTGCATCCTATTCTTCCAATGAGCACTTGTATTGATTTTGCAATTATTTATATTGTGAGCTAACCCTTGCCATTTGTTTCCCTCATTAGGTTTTGCATGTAAATCTTGTGTTCTCTTGTGTATGATGTTTTTTTGTTTCGGTTTATGTTATTTAATTTTCATGTTTAAACATTATAATATATTAAGGGTTTAATGAATACATGTGGATTTGATTACTGTTGAGGGTTTTGATACTTTAATCTAGTACAAATGATTCACCCCCCTCTCACTTGTCTTATTTATTTAACAATTGGTATCAGAGAAGGGTTCCTTGGAGAAAATGTTAACCTCTTGAAGTAAATATGGGATGGAAAACAAGATATATTTCTTTAAGTTTGATGAGACAAATTATGCATTCTAGAAGACAAATATGGAAGGATATCTGGCATCCTTTGGATATGAGATTGAAAAGGAAATAAAAAATCAATATGTTGCACCTCTTAATGGTCTGAGCACAAGTGATGAGATCAAGGAACATGAAATAAATGGTAGGGAAAGATTTATGCTTGTGAAAAGTTTTTCAAATTCTGAATTGGTAAAAGATATAATCTTAAGACTGCTAAAGAAGTTTGGGATAAGCTACAAAAAATTTATGAAGGAGATGAAAAGGTTAAAATAGAAAATTTGCAGAATCTAAAGGTATAATTTGAGACCTTGTGAATTTTTGAAGATGAAATAATTATAATCGACATGTAGAGGGTTGATGAGATGGTAAGTGTGATGAAAGGTCTTGGTACACAAGTTAATGAACCAAGTGTGGTAAAGAAAGTTCTTAGATCTATTCTTGATTCTTATAGTGAAAAGGTATTTTCTATAGAGGAAGTTGTAAACTTTAATACTTACTCTAGAGATTAGTTGTTGGGCACACCAACTTCATTTGAAATGAGAAAATATGGTTTTAAAATGGTACAAAAGTAGAGATTGTTGTAATACCCCTCCGTTTTGCTCCTTATTCGGTTTGCTTTATGTTATGTTTGGTTGCAGTTACTTTGATATTGGATACATTTTGTTATGATGTTTTGTTCATTACTATTGAGCGACAACTATTATTGTGTGATGTGTTGATCTAATTATTGTTTCACATACATTATGGATTAATGATGTTGTAGAGTTAGCATGAGATGTTATTATCAGACTATTGGAATTATAATGGAAGTGTCAGTTTCGATGAGTGTATTGGTGAAGAAGACGGATTCACATCACTCGCTTGCGAGCACCCTACGAATCCGTAATTCCTTCTTCACGGTGTGTATTATATGTTGGATATATTGTATGATGTTGTTTATTTGATTGCAGGATTGCAGGTACATGACATCGACTCCACCTGGGTTCGCAAGTTTGAGCGTGTCGATCCAACGGTTAAGTTGAACGAGAGATAGTAGCTAGGTAACATGTGTCAAGTTTACACCCTAGCCTTAGTGTGTCGTCAGTCGTGTGTGTCAAGTCATTGTCGGTCTTGCTTTAATGTTATTTAATTCGTAAGGATTCTTGATTTGGAAATAGATATTTAGAATAATTGCATTTAAATCATGTTGATGATTGTTTAATTTAAATAATGCAATGTGGATAAAAGTTTATATTTAAAATTAATTAATTATATTTAATTTATTTAATCAATTAAATTTAATCCAAGGGGGTTGAATTTAGTGATTAAATAATTAAATTAATTAATTAAACGTGATGCAAGAAAATGAAAGGAAATAAAAGAATTAAAATTAATTTTGGAATTTAATTTCAATGTGTGGGAATTAAATTAGAAATTGTAATTAAATGTTTATTTGGGAAATGAGTTTCAACTTTGGAAATTAATTTATTATTTGAAATTGCATTTTAAATTGAAAGTTTTCAAAAATTGAAATTGAAATTAATATCTAATTTGCATGCAATGTGAATTAGGGTTGTAAAAATTGAAATTGGAATTGAAATTAAATTAATATCTAATTTGCATGTAATGTGAATTAGGGTTGTATTAGGTATTTTTGATTTATAAAGAATACATGTTTTAATTTTAGGGCAGAAAAGTTTTTAGAAAAAAATGCATTTTTACAGCAGAGAAGAAATTTTGGAAGGTTTGCACCAAGAAGGGTTTGAAGAGAGTTTTGATTGTAGAATTGATTGGAGGAAAGATTGTTTGCATTGGTTGGGTTTTGGATTGGATTCGTTGGAGGATTGAAGGAAATACAGGAAATCTTTGGAGGAGGCTTGCATCAGAAATTCATCTTTCCTATAGCTTCTTGAGCCAGGTTTTCTTCTGTGGTTTTATTGTTCTTGATTGTTTTTAAAATAGTAGTGATTAAAGATTTGTTTGTTAAATCTGTTTTAGAAAATAAATTTGTTGTTAGAAGAAAAGAATCAAATAAATTTGTAGCTTTTGTTTTGTGAAAATTCTTGAGTGAAAATTGTGAAAACCTCAGTTGAATTTAATTTGTTTGAGGAAATCGATTATTTTTTTTGGATTCAAACATAGAGATTGAGCAATGTTTTTAGAATGTTTTTAGAAAATGAAACCCTCTATTTATTATTAAAAATCGGATTTTAAAATCCGCAGGGTAGTTATATTTTTCATGGTAAAATGGTTTGGTTGCATCACATATAACTCCAACTTACACAAACTGGGTTGTCAGGAAATTTAACGGGTTTCTGCACCTTGGATTTTTTTACCCCTGCAAAAAAATCGCAAATACCCAGATCGTAGTTTTTGAGTTATGCTTGAAACACGAGACTACTTTAAGTTATTTTCTCATGGCTGCTCTGATAATAAAATAATAATAAATTGATATTTATAAATATTTTATTTTATGTATTGTTATTATAATATTAAAATATTATTTAATAATATTTTATATTATAATTTATAATATTAAAGTATTATATTTATTTATATTATTTTAAATAAAATTTGTATATTAGATTAGTGGAAATAAAATTATAAACGTATGGGCAAATTATTGTTTATTCTAAAATACATGTTAAAGTTTAATTGAAGGAGTTAAATATCTAATTTAAAGAATGCATAATTTAAGATTTAATTGTGAAATTTAAATTCATGTGTAAAAGGTTCAATTATTAATTTGATTTAATTGGAAAAATATATATATGATATTGGGTTATAGTCCAAATATTGATCTTATTTTAACACAATAAGTTATGGAAGAGACCAAATGTTAATTTGATTAATTTTATAATGATTTAATTTGCAAGGGCAATTGGTTATTTAATTTAAAGCGAAATGTTTTGAGTTATAGTTGAAAATACTTATTTTGTTAAGAGCAATTAGAGAATTAAATATTAGTGTAATTTCTCCCCTATCTGAAAAGATGAATTCTTAATTCAGTTTTATCGATATAATGAATTACGTAATGAATTGTAGAAATTAGAAGAGTTAGTTTTGTATCTGAAAGAAATATTTTTACTAGAACTGATTAGTATGCATAATTCGGTTTAATAGGAAAAAGGTATTTTATATTAAATAATTAAATCATTTGAGTTAGTTGGAAAACGAAAAGAATCTAGTTAATAGAGAACTGATGTTAGTTTTAGAAGTAACATTGAAATTGATTTAAATTGTTTAAATTAGTATTTCTTGTATTTGTAGATTGAAGATACTTATATAATTATTTCAATTAAGTTGAAAGAGCAAAAGTTTTATACTATTGGGAATAGGGATTTTAAAGGATAAAATTAGAATGCGTGGTATAGATTTTGGATAGAAAATTTGAATATAGTATTTGCAATAGTTTATGTTGTATTAGACGTAAATTTAGGAACTAATTATATTGGAAAAGGCAAATATTTGTTTTGTTTCATTTATTTCCATAGAGCAATTTTAATCATTGTGATTGGAATATTAAAGAATATATATAATTAAGTTATTAATATATATATTTGGTGTATACATAATATGGAACATAAATATACATATATTAAGTGTAAATTTATTATCATATTTTATTTTAATAAGAAGCATGCAATATATTATTGAATAGAGATTTATAAATGGATTGATTAGTGTATATGAGAAAATGGATAGAGAAACAATATTTTATGATATTAAAGGGATTGAATGTTTTAAATAGAAAATTGAATGAGATGTAAGATTTGGTTAGGAAATGGAAAGAGTTTAGTTGCATGGATTTGTGTCGATTTAAAGGTAAATTAAGAAGTTGTTTATATTGATGAGGCAAATGGCTATTTTAATTTATTATATTTCAAGTAGAGCAATTAATTTATTGTGAATGAAATATGAAGGAGATATGGATTTAGTATATCCAAAAATAGTAATGCTCTTGTGATTGCCTTAAATGTTCTAGTTCTCTGTCTTTTGTAAGTGGATGTAAGTTCAAATTGTTTAAGATTTCTTATAATGGAAATAGAAATATGAGTATATGATTATTTGAGTTAACCCTATAAGTGTGTCTTTTACCTTGTTAATGTTACCTATTGAATGAATATGGGTTTAGAAAATCCAAATATTAGATTTGATTATTGACTTGAATGTTTTTGTTGCTATGAAGTCAAGTTGCATTGTGTGTTTTGGGATCTAGTGTTAGTCCTAAATTATAAGTCTTCCAAAATAACTTAGAGGATAAGGGTTGTTGAATCTTTATGCCATCCAATTGTTTTCCCTTGGGTAGTGCATGGCGTCCTTTCAGTTTTACCCGATTTTCATGAATGGGGATGTTTTGCACCTCCTGTGAAAGGAGTGGACTATGTGGTTGTTGTCTCCAAGATGTTTGGAGTGTGTTCTATTATTTGTATCCTCCTAGAGTTGGAGTGGTTATGTTTTCTAATTTGTGTGCACTTGAGATTCCCTTGGCGATTGGTGTTTGTATACGTGTATGGTTCTCTGAACATACTTGGTCTATTTTATGTCTGGAAGCAATGTCATTGATGCGAGAGTTGTTCTTGTTTATTACATTTGTTTTGGTTATTTCAGTATGAGTTAGTTTGAGTTTGCCTTTGGTTAGAGGTTGTGGATTTTTGTCCTTGTTACATTGTTTCTATCTCCTAGCATGGGGGGTGGGCCTTTGGGTACCACATGGTTGGGTGGAACATGCAACAAAACCATTGGGTCCCCCTTGATCTTTAGTTCATGGAGGCAAGACATCCAGATGGATAGCTCGCGGTTCTCTTGTATTTTCTTGCATGATAATATTTCTATTTGTATAAGTTATTTTATCCCTCTTATGTTTATGAGGTGAGATTATTTAATTGTTATACTTTTGTACTATTGTCTCATTTTGGGAATGAGGGATGTAACTATTGGATTAAGTTAATTTTTATGAGATTGTATCTTGGATGTTCATTTTGTTATGTTATGTGGTATTCTTATGATGTATGATGTTTATTTCATAAATTATTTATTGCTATGGTTTATGTAAGATGTATGTGTGGGTTTAAGTAATCCTAACCTTGTAGCCTTAGAGGTTGTTTTTAATTAGTAAGTGAATGTGTATGTTATTACACTTTATAACAAAAAAATTGGTTCACTTAAGTCGTTAATTACAACTTCCTTTAGGGTTACTTGGCGGGGCATTACAATTGCTTTCAAGGGTGGAAAATTAGAAAAAGGTTGAAGATTTAGATGCAGTAGATCTTCATGATGTTGAAGATAAATTTGTAAGAAGGATGAAAAAGGGCACTTGTAAGTACAAAGGAAAACTACCTTTCAAATGTTTTAGTTGTGGAAATATAGATTAGTATGCTTGTAGATGTCCAAAAAGAGCTTTGAATAGTAAAAGTAAGGAGAAAAAGGAAATATGATTAAGAGAAGTTACTATGCTAGAGAAGATGTTGGTATTTTTTATGATGAATTTGATTATGGAGATGATGATGAATTCTTGTTCTTGGCTATAAAATATCAATCTACTTTTGCTAACTCTGAAATTTGTGTGAAGGAAAATGTTCCAGAAAAGAAAGATAAAATTGAAGGTACTTTGGTATCTGCTTTTCATGATGGATAGGATAAAAGATATTGGGTTGTTGATAGTGGCTTCTCTAATCACATGGTCAAAGAGAAAATTTATTTTGTTAAACTTGAAAATTATGGTGGAGGATTAGTTAAATTTGGAGATGATCGAAGAGCTAAGATTTGTGGAATAGGTTGAATCAATTTTGATGGAAAGCATAATACTAAAGATGTTTACTATGTTTAAGGCTTAAGGCATAACCTTTTAATAGATGTTTACTATGTTAAAGGCTTATGGCATAACCTTTTGAGTGTTGGAAAAATGTGTAGGAAAGGATATAATCTTGTGTTTAAGGATGAAATTTTTGAGATTAGAAAAGGATCTGGAACTATGATTGTTGTTGGTAAAAGGACAGATTAAAATACCTATCAGCTTAAGGGTGTTGATGGTCATTTCTTTATGACTCAGATTAATTATAGTTGGTTATGGCACCGAAGGATGTGTCACATGAATTTTGACAATATGGTTAGAATCATATTTAGTTCATGCAATAAGATACCTACCAAGAATCAAAAATCCTATCAATGTCATTTGTAAAGATTGTCAATTCAAAAAACAAACAAGGAGTAGTTTCAAAGTAAAAGTGAAATCCTATACCAAACTAATGGAATTAATACATACAAATCTTTGTGGTGCTACAAGGGTGATAAGTCTTCAAGGTGACATGTGTTTCATGCTTTTGATTGATAATTATTTTAGAATGATATGGGTTACTTTTCTTAGAAAAAAATATAAAGCTCTACATAAATATAAAACATTTAAGGCTATGGTTGAGAATGAGATGAATTTGAAGATGAAATGTTTTAGGTATAATAGAGGTGGATAATTCACCCAATGAGTTTAATATTTTTTTGTGAAGACCATGTAATAAAGAGGAACTTGTCTACCTCTAGAAATCCTTAGTAAAATGGAGTTGTTAAAAGAAAAAATAGAACTCTTCAAGAAGCTACAAGGAATATGATGAAAGAAGCTAAATTAATATAAGTCTACTAGAAAGAAGCAATTCATACTATTATTTACATACTTAAAAAAGTCCAAGCTAATTCTAACATCGCAAAGACTCCCTATGAGTTGTGGTATGGAAGGAATCCTACTATCAGGTATTTTAGAGTATTTGGAAGAAAATGCTATATCACAAGAGTTGGAGAATAATTGGGAGAGTTTAATGCAAGGTATGATGAAGGTATATTCCTTGGATATTATACTAAAAAAAAATCTTTCAAATGTTACAACAAAATGCTAAGAAATATTGTTGAAAGTGAAAATGTCAAGGCTGATGAATATTTGTAGAATTTAGTTATTATAGATGGAAATGTTTTAGATGAACCTTCTTGTGGAGAAGAAGAAGAAGAAGAAGAAGAAAAAGAAGAAGAAAACTAAGGAAAATTAAATGCAGAATGGAGAGGAAGAACCTCTGGAAAAGACCCCTAACTATGTGCAAAATAATCACTTTGAAGGATCTACTAATGGAGATAAATGGAAAGGTGTATTGACAAGAAAGAGAGATGTTGGAGTTGAGGTAAATTTGTGTTTACTTTCTGAAATTTAACCAAAAGCAATGAGTGCGTCATACAAAGATGAATATTGGATGAAGGAAATGAAAGAAGAGTTAGAACAAATAGAGAAAAATAAATCTTGGGAATTGGTTCATAGACCTAAAAACAAGAACATAATTGGAACTAAGTGGGTATTCAAAAAAAAACTAAATGAGAATGGAGAAGTGGTTAGAAATAAAGAAAGGATTGTGTGTAAGGGTTACTCACAAGTAGAAGGAATAGAATTTAAAGAAAAAATTTCCTTGGTGGCTAGAATGGAAGAAATCAAAATGTTGTTTGGCATTTTCAGGATACAAAGACTTTAAAGTTTATTAGACGAATGTGTAGTTTTATTTCCTAAATGGAGAATTTGAAGAAGAAGTTTACATGGAACAACCAAAAGGATTTCAGCTATTAGATAAATCAGATATGGTTTTCAAATTTAAAAACACATTATATGTATTAAAGAAATCTCCCAAAGCTTTGTATGCAATATTAAAAAAATATTTGATATAGCAAGGATTCAACAAGGGTACCATAGATAGTAATCTCTACTTTAAAGTTGAGGAGGATGGAATCTTGATAGTGGTTGTTTATGTGGATGACATTATCTTTGGAGGTAATGAAAATATGTGTAAGAAGTTTGCTAAAGAGATGCAGAAAGAGATTGAGATGTCTATGTTTGGGGAGATGAATTTCTTCGTTAGGCTACAAATCGTTTAGAAAGATAAAGGCATATTCATTTCAAAATTAAAATATGTTAAAGAGACGTTGAATAGGTTTTGGAATGGATGACTCCAAACTGGTATGCACTCCTATGGTTACTTGTTTCAAGTTGAGAAAGGATGATGAATTACCTAAGGCTGATCAACGAAAGGAGAGATCTATGGTTGGTGGACTGTTATATTTAATTGCTCCTAGACCCAATATTATGCATGTAGTTTGTCTTGTGGCTAGATTTTAAGATCATAAAGAGTCACATGTTTCCAGAGTAAAGAGGATATTAAAATATTTTTAAAAAACTTTGGATTATGGCTTATGGTATCCTAAAGAAATTGATTTCACATTAAGAACATACACAAATGTACATTGGGCTAGAGAGAATCATGTGACAAAGTCTATCTACATAGGGGGAGATAAAGTGAAAGAAAAACATGAAAGAGAGAAAGTGGAATGAGATAGTTGTGAAAGGGGGAGAAAAGAGAAAATGATATAAGTATGTTTAGAGTTGTTGTGTCTTTAATGGTTTTTTACATCTTGTGTTATCATCAATGACAAAGGGGGAGGTTGTTGCAAGTATGAAGGAATTTTTATTAATTTCAAAAATCTTGGGTTGTCATTTATGATAGTAGTATAGTGGTTAATAAGAATTTTTTTCTTTGATAAGCTTCTATTTATGGTTCAAATGTCGAGGATACTAAGGAAATTGATAAAATAAGGAAACAGGGTGTTGCAAAGGTGTTCTAGTTTTTCTTTGCATTTCTTAAATAATATGGAGATATATTTTTGTGGTTTGGATATTTTTGTTAGAGATGTTCAGAGCTTCTATATCTATAATTTTGGCTTCTAGATAATTGTTCAGAGGAATTTGTGTTCACTAGTCTTTTAACTAGTTTTTGCAGTGTTGTGTATAGTGGTGTTCGAGAGAAATGTATTTGATTCACATTTCTCATCAGTTTCTTTTTAGGACTTGTGGTTCTAAAGGAGAGTTGATAGTTTTATTCTATTATCTTTTTCAAGAGGATTCATGGTTAGACATATTACAAGAAGGCCTTTTGAGTTATATAGTATTGCAGTGTCTGGTAGTGTTGTTTAGATATACAGTATGTTTCTAATATGTAGGTGAGACTTTTTGTGAAGGAGTTTGTTGATTTCCAGGATGTTCTTCGATAACATTCAAGAGAATTTTGTTTTCTAGAAGTTTTAGATTGATCAAAGGAAGTGTTTAATTCAAAGTTTAATGTGTTTTGATAGGTAACAACCAACTTGGTGTTTACACTACATTCCAATATGTTTAAGTGTTAATGAAGGCATAGTGTGGCATGTGAGATTTAATTTGGTTCCTAATTAAGTGTTATTTTGGTCCACTTTCATTCCTATCCACTGTGGGAATGTTTAGTGCTGACCTAATTTAAAATTTCAAAGCATGAAGCATGTATTTTTGACCTTGGAGAAATTTTTCAAGGTTGAGGATGGTATAAACATGAGTTGATATGTTTAAGGTTGACAAGATAGAAATGATAGATGTTATTGATGCAAGTGATGTGAATTTCCAAAGAGTAGAGTGTGAGTTTGAGTAGATCAGTGCAAAATTCAAAGTGTTGGACTTTTGAATGTAGTTAGCAGAAGGTTTCTGTAATCATTCAAGAAAGACTATGAAGGTGTTGGAGCTATTGTGGTGGATTATCTATTGCATTGAAAAGTTTTTCTCTATGTAATTTTTCTCCTCTATCTTATTTATTTCTATGTTGATGATCCCTAGCAGTGAGTCATTTGGGACAATGTGTCCTATTGTCGAAATGAGCCCTTGTACTAGTTTTGTAATTACTTATATTATGATCTAATCCAAACAATGGTTTTTATCTTCTTGGGTTTTTCACATAAAATTGGTATTCTCTTGTGTATGGTGTTGGTTGTTTCAATTTTTGATATTTTCTTTTCATGTTTAAACATTATAAAATATTAAGGGTTTAATGAATGCATGTGGATCTGGTTACTGTTGAGGTTTATGATATTTTGATCAGGTACAACTTATTCGCCCCCATCTCACTTTTCTTGTTCATTTAACAATACTATAGTGTATGAAATTGTATACCTTTACAATTTCACACTATTTTTGGGTCCCTTAATTGATTGGACATAATTAAGCTTCTAATTTTCCAAATTATGTATTCCAAAGCCTTATTTTTCCCATTTTTCAAATGAGAACTAACATTAAATAAATGTAATGAATAATTAAGTCACCATAAAATATGTTTGTTCTTGACTTATAGGCTAAGACCCAATCACCCATGGGTGATTGGGTCCTTTTTAAGTTCCAAGACCCATTTGAAAATATGTTTTTGGTGGTATTTTAATGATTCAAATTCAACTTCCAATTGTCATCTTTTAGAATCTATTTTTTTGGGTAACTAGATAAAAACTTATAAATACATATTCTATTTATAATTTGAAATATAACTATCAAGAAAACACTTTATGAAGCAATCCTAAGAGAAAATATTATTGTCAAGAGCACTCAAGAGCATATGTACTTGTCATTTGTTGCAGAAACCAAGATCCTAACATCATGTCTAGGTTTATGTGTGTTCATCTCATCTTTTTAAGGCTAATATACATTGTTGATCCTAAAGAATCCAATCATTTCAAGCATCCAAATAGATGAAGTAAATCAAGATCCAATTCCTTTGGAGAGATTTATTTGACTTCAATCCTCTAAGGGAAGCCATTGAAAGGTGGTTAGTTATACCAAGCATTATTCATTCATCATTTCCTTTATTTTTCATTGTCTTTCTATCAAGGTTTAAATACCAAACTAGGGTTTGACCAAGGCAAACCCTCATACAAAAAAAACATTTTTTTATTTTTGTGTATGTGCATATTACAAGTTGGTGAAGAATTGAAGAGATATTGAAGGAGAAATCTTACATTGATGCACAAGTTGTCATCATTATTCTCAAGCCACATAAACTAAGTTGCAAAATTTATTTCTGACTTTTTGATAGTGGGACCCACATCAAACTGATGCCAAGATTTAGCATCAAAGGAATATCAAAAGTTATTTTAGAAGCCATAACAAGGGCTCATTCTCCCAAGGGTGAACCAGTCCCTCAAACCTCAAAAAAAAAATTGGTGATAGGAACATGCCATTAGATCCTTCTCAGATTTTCTTAAAAACTATCATTTCCATACATGTACATTCAAGATTATCCATTTTAGGTATTAGGTCTTGTTATTCATTTATTCTGAGTGCTTCAAATCATTTCATCTATTTTTAAATCTTTCCTATTCTCCTAATGACTAAGATCCAAGTCTAATTGACTCACCATTGAGGTTGAAATTCAATCTCTACACCTTGTGATATCTTTCCTAATGAAATCCCTAAGGAAAGATACCTATTGTGATAACTATTTTTTATAAAAAAACATATAAAAATTTGGGGATCCCTTTCCCTACATTTCACTTTGGTGAACTTAAAATTATTACATGATAATTTTATGATTTGGAGGTCCTTAAAGCCCTAGATCTAGGTTTTGCATTATCTTGTTTTGCATTTCATTTAGGGTTTGATATTGCATGTTTGTGTCATTTAAACTCAAAAAACCAAAAATATTGCATACATTCTACATAATAGCTTGCATTAAGGTATTTTTTATTCATTTAGATCATAATTTCAATCAAAATTGTATTAAAAAAAATCATTTTATTCATACATTCTCATACAAATTGCATTTGCATTTGATCAAAAAATCTAGAAAAACTATCACTGAAGAATTTCTTTATATTTAGGAACAATGAGCATAAATATCAAGTCAAATGCGTAGATTTTAATTTTTCAAAACCTTGTGCAAGGACCGATTCACCCTTGGGTGAACTTGTCCTTATACAAGTGATTTTGAAAAATTCTTGACATATCTCCTTGTCTACTTCATTTTCTTGTACTTGAAGATCTCTAATTTTGTTTCAAAAATCACATATTTCTATAGATGTTTGTATTTAGTTTAATTGGTCAAAGAAAATACATTACTTAATATCAAAATTTGAATTCAAAAGTAACCATCTTTAGGTTTTTGTGTCTTAAAATTAGTCAATTATCATATTTCAGATTTGAAAGTTTCATCAAAAGTCTATTCATTTGACATTTAAAGAAAATTTTCATCATGGACATGTGTTTTGGTAAACTATGGATGTCTTTAAAATCTTTGGTTGATTTTTCTAGTTGTGTTTATTGTAATGATCCTAATAAAATTGAACACATTCACAAGTCTTCACCTCCTAATGATTGTCCTCATGAGATAGATATCTTATGCCAAGATGAATATAAAATGCAAGAATTGATACAAAAATTCTTGTGTAACCTTGAGAACAATGCATCATTCTATCCCTCCATGCAACAAGAAACACATCCTATCATACCACTACCTGACATGTTCAACCTTTTACATTCCAAAATTGAATCAAAATGGAAACCTCAACCACCAACCATGAAGGAACTTATTCACAATGACAACATTGATACTCATCTATCTCATGCCCATAAACTTATCGATACACTCATCAACTTAGAAGAGTGTTATGGTCAAGGATTTAGAATTTTAAGCAAAAATATGATGTGACATAATGAATGAGCATGAGATCCATCAATTTATAGAACAAAAACCATTAGAAGATACCAAGGGATTCAAATATCAAGATCCTCCCTTTCCACATCAAATAGCTATTCAATCAAGTAAGAAACCCAAGCCATATAAACTTAAGAAGCTATGATTTTTACATAATATAATTGATACCAAGTATACCTTAGATAAAATTCTCTACGTATGATTATTTATATTATTACCTATTTGAGGAAAAAAGGAGGGAAAAGTACAAATATGCCTTACTATGCATATCATAGAATTGTTCGACTTCTTACTAATCAATGTCATGCTTTAAAGAAGGGTTTAGATGATTTTAATATTATTTGTATAATTGGATAGCATTCAAAAAGTTTACTCCTTGCCATGTGATAGTTTTAGAATCTTCACATACTCACTATTACATGTATTACACTTTATGTAGCTCATTTTTCCATATTGCAAGGAGCACCATATTATCATCTCGGCTCATCATTGTCCTAAATTTGGGGGGGAAGGGGTTAGGTAGCCTTGTCCTTGTATGGAACTTGATGTAGTCTATTTGGCTAGTTATCCACCTTCAAAATATAATAAGAAAAAATTGGATGTGGACGACCTTGTGTACACTGGCTCGCATGTCACATACTTTCCATTTTTTATTTATATTTTATTTGTGATTGCATGCATGTAATGTGATCCCCGTATCATGCTTCTTGGTGTGTATTTATGTTTGTGAGAATTATTTGGATGACCCCTTTGTTTGAAATTGGATTGCATCAAATGGTTGTCACTGATGTCAACACAATACCAAATGTATGAGACGTTTACTATAAGCTATTCCCTATCAAAGATTTTTTTTATCAGTGAACCAGCGCACTGGTTTTTGGGTCTAGATTCTACCACAAGACAAGACATGAATATGATATATTAACTATGTCATTATGATTCACTCAGATAGCTATATTTTGGATCTTAATGTTAGAAACCAAGATCAGACATGCAAACCTAAACACCTTCCACATAAGAGAAAATCAGATAAAAGCAAAGCTTTGCATGAAATGTGCAAATTGATAATATTCAAAATTTAGAAATTACAATAAGAGAATTTCCTTATAAAAACAATGTATGCAACCCTATTGGTTACCTAAAAACAACTCAACTAAATAAAGCTTACTTATTAATTAAGTAAACTAATTATTACCTAAGAAAAACTTAAGTAAAGTTATGCAAGTGTAATTAAATATTAATTACACTAACACCCCCCAATAAGTGCAACTTAAAGAGACTAAAAAAGAATGCACCTAAAACTAAGATGAATGCAAGAAAGCATGAATGGGTCCCGAAAACAAGGCCTGATCAGGTACCCATGTACAAATGAAAGAATGAGATAGAGAAGGAAAACCAAGTGGGACAACCCCCCCTACAATGAGATGACTGTTGCAAAGAAGCACTAGAAGAACACTATGGAGTAACACTGGAACAACAATTCGGCAAGCAAGGAAAGATACTTCTATCTACAAGAAACCATATCAGAATCATAATAATGTAACAGCAGACCCGATGCCATGGAACACTCGAAGAAACCAAACTAGAACAACCCTGGAATCCATAAAGCAACAATAGATGATATGATGATGACAAAATCTAGAAGCTGTGAATATCGATGCCGATGCCAAACTGAGACTAAAAAATTTCCATGGGAACAAGTACCATAAAGACTCAGGAACATTAACCACAAATTTAGTGGCCCTCAAATTGAGATGGATCCGATGTGAATCTGATATGTGTCAAGCTAAGATAAAATATGGCCAAAAGAAACTAAGAAACCATATTACAACCCATGCCATTTGTCATCAAAACAATATGAAGATCAAAGTGCATGCACACTCTAATCAGATTATTATGCAAGAAACCCCCCCCAATGGAACTTTATATCAGTTCATTTATTACAATACCCGATGATTGTAAAAGGAGACAATGCCTAAAAATGCATAAATATAAAATAAAAATAGACCTCATATCTATGTAGAAGATTGAACCAGCTTTCCAATGCCGAAAAAATGGTGAGAAAAGGATCACCAAGTTAAAAGATATGCCCTTCGGAGTGAAAAACACAAGTTCTGAGTTCAAGGATTTGAAAAATAAAGCTGGAGAAAAATCAGAGAAAAATACCTTAACCACTGGATCAACATTGGAATCAGCTTTCCAATGGTATTTCGTTTGCAAAAAAAGGACATTGTATGCAAAAGTTACGCCCGATTTTGTAAAAGGTGCTCCAAAATGGCCAATATGGCCTGCAGGCAGCCCAGGGGGCTAAAAAAAAATTCGGCCCCTAGTCCTATGCACGACTAGGGGCTGGAAGATAGGGGGCTAGGGTGGAGCCCCTGGTCACCCATGTGACCGTTGCAGGTGCTAGAGGGTCGACCGGGGGCTGGGCGCATAGCGCCCAGTCCCCCATAGGACCGCAACCTGGCTCCGAGGAGCTTGCGAGGGCTAAACTGGGGCCAGTGGAGCCGCTGACTGGAGCGGCGAACGGGTGGCCTCCTGCTGGCCACTTGGTGGTCACCTAGTGGTGATAACCTTCTGAACTAATGGTGCAAAAACCGATAGCCGATTTTGATTTTTTTTACATGTTTTTTGATTTTTGTGCCATTTCTGCCTCGTGAAGCGTGCTGGGGAGGCCGTACGACCTCCTTGACAATTTTTTTTTGCTTTCCGGATCAACTTCACCAAAATCGGCGAAACAAAAGGGCAATCTTAGGGTTTTGGGGTGCAGCAAATGCGATGGCAGTGTCCATTTTGTTCCAAGATGCTCCAAAAAATAGGCTTCCCCCAAAGCTTCCAAAAAATCAGCAAACATGAAACCCTCATAGATCTGGCAAATCATGACCAATATCTGCAAAATGAAAGCCAAACCTGAATTTTTCTAGTGTTTTGAATCCAATGGTGAAGCCCATTTTGATCCAAGACATTGCATAGATGAACTCAAGGCAAAAACTCCTCGAGGAACCCCGAACGAACTCTGCATAATTTTCTCTAGAATTTTAGAAGGGGCTGCATGTTAAGGCTCTGATACCATGTTAGAAACCAAGATCAGACATGCAAACCTAAACACCTTCCACATAAGAGAAAATCAAATAAAAGCAAAGTTTTGCATGAAATGTGCAAATTGATAATATTCAGAATTCATAAATTACAATAAGAGAATTGCTTTATAAAAGCAATGTATGCAACCCTAATGTTGACCTAAAAACAACTCAACTAAATAAAGCTTACTTATTAATTAAGTAAACTAATTATTACCTAAGCAAAACCTAAGTAAAGTTATGCAAGTGTAACTAAATATTAATTACACTAACATTTAAGAAGTTTTGTGTTGGGATATTTTGGTTCTCGGTCTTGGGAAACCTAACACATGTTACATATTAAAAAGATTGAATCTACCTTGGGGATTTTTTGTATAGATCTTAGCCAGCTTAATATGATGTGCTACATGGATAATAAATGTATTAATCTTATATGATTCTAACAAGATTTCTCTTTGTTTGTTTTCTTTAATCCAATTAGTTTGACCTAATTAATGAATGAAATATACTTATATATATGAGACTCTCTAGAGAAGAAAATATAGAAGTGTGTGGGAAATGTAAAAAATAGGTTTGTTTGTGAGTATATGTGCATGGTGCGAGCCTAAATGATTTATCAACTGAAGACCAGAACATAATTATTGAGTGACTATTGGGAGAATCAGTACTACTTATACTGAGCTTCATTTGGAACTGAATTCTACACAAGGAAGGTGTATTCCATCAGTTCATATTTTTGGCAGTGAGCCATAGCTCTTGTATTCTAGTAGTAAGCCATCTTTTATATTTCTGGGTTGTAGCCCTATGGACAATGAGCCTTTTGTAATTAGTTTTGATGTTCTCTATATTGTGAGTTAATTCTCAATTTGGTTTTTCCCTCATTGGGTTTTCCATGTAAATATGGTGTTACTATGTTTATGTGATGGTTTTCAGTTTCTACACTTGCACTTAATGTTTAATCATTTAATAAGTGTTAAGATTTTGTTTTGATAAATAATTTAAGGGTTTAATTTGGGGACAACTAATTCAGCCCCCCTCTTAGTTGTCCAGTTCAACAATTGGTATCAGAGCCTAGTCCTTTGGAATGAGTTTAATAGCTCGAAGGAGATCTTTGTAGGTTCAAAAAAATGGTGAAGGGATCTGACTTGGATGAAGAATTAAGAACATAGACTACAAAGTCTAAAAATGAAGATGTGAATGAAAATTTCAAGCAAGTAGATGAATGCATTCATAAGCTAAGGAAACGTATCTGGAAGTTCAATTTGAAACATAAAAAAGTTAACTAGGAAGTAATGGAAGAAAAGAAGGCTATTGAGAATCTAAGAATGAAATTTTATGAAAGAAAAAGGGTTGAAGATAATTTAAAATTGGAAATTGAACAAAGTAAGGTAGATGAAGGATTCTTGAAAGAGATTATCAATCAAAAGATAGAAAAATGTGATAAGCTTGAACAAGAAGCAGTAACCCTAAGAGTTGATCTAGAAAAAGTGAAAGCTCATGAAGAAAGGTTCAAGACAAGTTCTATAATGCTTGATGAGTTGATTTCATCTCAAAAATGTGCAAAGGATAAAGGCGGTCTAGGACATGAAGAAGGAAAAATCTCAAAGACTAAACCAATTTTCAACATAGTGGACAATCAAAGGAAATTTTAAGGAAATACTTATCAAAACAAGAACTAAAGGAACAATACCGAAAGGATTCCCATCCGACAACCTAATGCTCAAAGGTACCCATATTTTAATGGTTTTTGTTTCTCATGCAGTAAATTCAGACATAGAGCAACAAAATTTAGAAGTAGGATGAACTAGAATAGAATGAGTCAGAATGTTGGATTCTTTGTTGGATGCTATTATATTTGCAACAAGTTTGGACATAGAGCTACCGAATGTTGAAGCCATATGATGATGAACATGTTTAATATTAGAAGGATTCAATATTTTCAAGGCTACTTTAGACATGGAATATATTTGGATACAAGGCTAATCAATGTAGGTCAAGGATAAATAAAAATTTGTTTGATCATGGATACGTTATGTGCTACACTTGCAACAAACCAAGACATATCTCAAAATTTTTTGGGAAGAAAGCTAATCCAAAATAGACGATCAAGCCTATGAACAAGGTAGATCCTGAAGAAGTAAGGAGAGAGATGGAAAAATTTTGGAGGAAAAAGGAAGAAACAAAGAAAAATGATGAATCAAATAACCCTGTATCTACATTTGATGTAGATACCTCTTCCAAGAACTAAACCTTGTAGTGGTTTTAGGGGGAGCAATCACAAAAAAATATAGCAAGCCCTTGATATATGAGGTGTCATGCATTGAAAGAAGGATATGTGATGTGAGTCTTTGTTCTAAAGGAATTGGAGAAAAATTCAGCAAAAATTCAGCAAATTAGGAAAATTGTGGATATCCTCTTGGTTTACAATGTATCTTAAAAGTTGAAGAGCAATAAATGCAAAATTAGGGGAAAATAATATGAATCCAAGAAAAGCACCATGAATTGGAGGAAAAGGAAGATTGTGGAAATGAGTCTATTGTACCAAGTTCTGGTATAAAGGATTCATTATCCAAAAATTGATCTGACAACTTCGCTAAGGAGAAAGTATTGACAGAGTAAAGTACTAATGATGATGTCATAAGCAATACATTACTTTTTTTGATGAAACCCTAAAAGTGCCAAGTTAAATAAGGAATTTGATTTGTCATTCTTTTTCATTATGAATTGAATGAGCTAAGGAGTAAAGTGCCATTGAGAGATAAGGAGTTAGGGTTGTAGGCAAGAAAAAAGTATGGAGAACAAAGTTGAAACAATGGAGTCAAAGGAAATGATGATATTTGATCCGTGCAACAATGAATTGTAGAAATTAAGGAAGTTACATATTGATATATTTAACCATGAAAGGATTCAAAATTTTGAAGGTTCACTTTCAGTTGACCAAATACAAAAGGTCGAGAGTCTAGGGCACAAGGGTCTAGAAATTTGGATTGAATTTCCACTTTTTGGATGTAGACACTGTTCATTTTGTCCTAAGTAGAATTCAAGGTGATCAAATGATATTCAAAAAATCCAATGGGATTACAAAGGAAGAAATTGCAGCAATTACAAGGTTATGTAATGATGGACCCATTCCAGTAAAGAATTCAATGAAGAACAGAGAGGTCAAAGCCCTAACTGGAGTGATAGGAGACCAAAGGGCACTTCAAATTCATACTATAGTCGACCCTATGATAATTTATGTGGAATATGGTGTTTCATATAAGTTTTATTTCATAAATAGGGAAGGCTCTACTTCAGCAATTTTTGTTTACATTACACATCAAATGGTTGAAAAGAATGAGTATTTCGACTGGTGTGAGTTATTGAGGAATCAATTAATGGAGAACATTACTATGACAAAGAACGACAATTACCCTTTTAATTTTGGATCTCTAGTTATATGTTTGATTATCTATTTTTTGAAATCATTACCTTTGAAAGAGAATGTTGTGTGGAATTCAGTTGTACCAGTTGGGAAGCATGTCTACAAGTACCTAGAATGTCTAGCAGAGAACAAAAATACTTGTAAAGAATACTTTTCAAACAAAATAAATGCATGGAGCTCTGGTATGGTTTCTAGTCTAGCTGGGACATTTGAGGTAGGATCTTCCTCCAGGTAGAGGAAAGAAAGAAGATTCATTTCAAGTTCCCCTCTGAAAATAAAGAAGCTGAAGACAAAGGAGAAGAAATAAGAAAAGGGAGTAAAGATTATAGAGGCATTTGATCTAGTATCAATGGATGATGATGAAGAATATTTAACTAAAGAGAAAGTGTTGAAGATTCTTGTGTGATTTGATGGACTAGTGAAGATTGGAGATGTTTGTTTGTCTTGAACAACATATGAATAAGATGAGATAACAAATGCCTTGGTTTTTTATATAATTCATATTGATATTTATCTAAGAAAATTGACAAATGTTTTATCGAAAGATTTGATTGAGAAAATTGAAGAGAGACTAAAGGTACTCTCACCTAGGAAAACAAAAGAAAAAGATGAGATTCAATTGGCTATGGAAGAAAGATGTGGAAATGACTAGAAGAGATTGATTAAGAGTGTAAATGAATTGAATACATGCATCAAAAGCGTAAAGAGTGTGTATAGGTATTGTCTCTCATGGCCTACTGCTATCAGAAACTAAAAAGACAAAATTGATGCTATTAAGCTTGAGATAGATTCTATTGGAAAAACATATAATATCCTTAATGGCAGTGATGGAGTGCAAAAGAAAAGGATCAATTCCTTATAGTTTGAACTTGCAAAGATTCTAGTATAGAGGCATAGTATCGTGAAGGCATTTTGGAAAGTCAAAGAGATAATTAAATTGAGATTGGAACAAATTTTTGATCTCCTGGTGGAAGCTAAGAAAAATGAATGAAATATCACTATCCTAGATACTCTTCTAGAAACAATTGATTCGATAGTGATGAACAATAGTATTTGTGTAAGCATCAGATTGGCAATGGATTCCTAGAAGATATTTCTTCTGAAACTAAAAGAAAAATACAAAGAGATATTTTAGGAGAAGGATTGAGGTAAAATACCATTTTTTATATAATTTTTGTTTAAGATTATTTTTGTGTAGAAAATTTGGGAGTAAGGGGGAGATAAATCTTCGTTCTTTGCCATTGATGTCAAATGGGGAGAGAGAACATGTGAAAAGAATGGAAATCATTATATCTCATCAATAGGGGAGAACTACAAAGGATTTTTTTGTTGCCTTTTCACATCTTGTGTTGTCATCAATGACAAAGGGTAAGATTGTTGGAAATTGGATTGCATCAAATGGTTGTCATTGATGTCAACACAATACCAAATGTATGATACATTTACCAGAGGCTATTTCCTATCAAATATTTTCTTTATCAGTGAACTAGTGCACTAGTTTTTGGGTACGGATTCTATCACAAGACAAGCCATGACTCTAATATCTTAACTATGTCATTATGATTCACTCAAAAAACTATATTCAGGATCTTGAGAAGTTTCATGTTGGGAGCTTTTGGGTCCCTATCTTGTCCGACCTAACACATGTTATGTATTAAGAAGATTGAATCTACCTTGGGAATGTCTTGTATATATCTTTGTCGACTAAATATGATGTACTACAAGAATAAGAAATGCATGAATCTTATATGATGCCGACAAGAGTTCTCTTTGATTTTTTTTCTTTCATCCAATTAGGCCAACCTAATTGATGAATAAAATATACTTATATATATATGAGACTCTAGAGAAGAATAATACAGAAGTGTGAGAGAGATGTAAAAAGAAGGTGTTTTGTGAGTATATGTGCATGGTGCAAGCCTAAATGATCAGTTGAAGACTAGAACAAAATTATTGAGTGATTGTTGGGTGAAGCAATAGTACTTATACTAAGCTTGATTTGGAACTGAATTCTACACAAGGAAGGTGTATTGTATCAATTCATACTTCTGGTAGTGACCCATAACTCTTATTTTCTAGTAGTAAGCCATATTTTTTATTTTCGAGCTGTAGCCCTATGGACAGTGAGTCCAGACAGTGTGTCCTTCTATTGGTAAGGAGCCTCAAGTAGTTATCCTTTTGTAATTGATTTTGATATTCTCTATATTTAGAGTTAATCCTCACCATGGTTTTCCCTCATTGGGTTTTCCACGTAAATATGGTGTTATTATTTTTATGTTATGGTTTTCAGTTTTTGCACTTGCACTTAATGTTTAATCATTTAACAAGTGTTAAGGTTTTTTTCTAGTAAAACATTTAAGGGTTTTATTTGGGGAAAACTAATTCATCCCCCCTCTTAGTTGTCCAGTTCAACACCCTTTGACTCCATTGGTGGAAGGATACAAAGGAAGTGAATTTTTCATGACATTCTTCTAGATGTCATAAACATTGTCTTTTATTTTTTATTTTGTTTTCATTTTGTGGACAATGAAAGGAATTAAGAAATTTAAGTCTCTTCCATATTGATCCAAAATATTTTCTTTTCTTTCTCTCTCTATGTGTCATTCTTCCTTTGTGTTCATTATTCTATGAGTATTTGGATAACGTTTCTAAGCTCTATTATATCACTGTAGTCCAAAGAAATACATTGACCTTGAATTTTTAGATCCCTTATGTGTTATCTTTTGATATTACATGTGGGGGAAACCCTTCTTCATGAAGAATCTTTATTTGGAAACATATCATTAGCATAGGGATTTCCAAATAATATCCTGTTGCTCTTTTATCAATCGTCATTTATCATTTTCTACTTTAAATTAATTTCTCATAGCATGGTGGTTAAAAAATCCTTTAAAGTGGGGTCATACATTGGAATTATTTAATTTTGGCATTAGCACCTCCTAAGGTGAGTTTCATTTTTAGTTTGACATTTTGCTTCAATTTAGTTCACAAGAGTTGAACTTAGTGTAGTGTTAGAATAACATCTTGATAATTTTTTGCACCTTATCAAAGTTATTAAGGAGTATAAATTTTGGTATAGTTGACATATGGGTACACACTTTGTGATGAATTTTCCCATCTTCCACCTTTTTATGGGTACACACCATGTAGATCTAGTGTGTGTTTGTCATATTTTACTTGTTTGAGGCTCACCTAGTGTATATCAAACTACACTATCTATTGTGAGCATATTTTATGGATATGGCATAATATAACTTGTGAGTCCATCCTTTATTTTTTGCATTGGCTTTGACATTGTATACTTGTGTATCTTTTCTTTCTAAATATATCTTACATACATGTGTGTCCTTTGTTCTTATGTTTGTTTTTCATGAGATCTTTGATCTTGTGGGCTTGATCATCCTCCTTGATATTTTTCATCCTATCTCATTAATATTTGTGCACTTGTACCCATCTTGACACATATTTTTCTAGTTTAGTGTCAGTCTAAGCATAAGTTCATACTATCATTAAAGTGGGGGCTAAATGTAGTGTAGGAAATTATATATCTTTACAATTTCACACAATGTTTGGCTTCCTTAATTTATTGGACTTAATTAATATTCTAATTTACAAAATTATGCATTCCAAAGCATTATTTTTCTCATTTTATGAGAGAATATGTAACATTAAATAAATGGAACTAATAATTACATCACCATGGAGTATGTGGGTGTTGGAATTATAGGCCAACAACCATTTTCATATGATCACATGGGTACCCTTTAAGTGTCAAGACACATTTTAAAATATGTTTATGATGGCATTTTAATGATTCAAATTAAACTTGTACTTGTCAACTTTTAGAACCTATTTTTTTGGAAATTAGATAAACACCTATAAATACATAGTATTTTTATCATTTGAAATATAACTAGGAAGGACACACTTTATGAAGCAATCCCAAGAGAAACTATCATTGTAAAGTGCATTCAAGACAATATTTATCATTCATTTGTAGCAGTAATAAAGATCCTAACATCATGAAAATTTTTACATGTGTTCACTTCATCTTGTGAAGGCTAATATGCATTATTGATCCTAAAGCATCCAAGCATTTCAAGAATAAAAATCAATCAAGAGAAGAAATATCCAATTCCTTTGGAGAGACATTTGACTTTAGTCCTCTGAGGGAAACAATTGAAGGGTGGTGAGTTGTAGCAATCATCGTTCATTCATCATTTCCTTCCCTTTTCATTGTCTTTCTATCAAGGTTTAATTACCAAATTAGTGTTTGAGCAAGGCAAACCCCCATACAAAAAAAATCCTCTTTGTGTATATGAAAATTATAGGTTGATTAAGAATTAAAGAGATATTAAAGGATCAACTTTGTATTTCTTCACATGTTTTCATCATTATTCTCAAGCCACAAAAACTAAGTTGTAGAATTTATTTCTAACTTTCCAATAGTGGGACTTGTGTCGAATAGAAGCCAAGATCCAGTGTGAGAGGGCTATCTAAAGTTATTTTAGAATCCTTAACAAGTTGACAATCATACAAGGGAAAACTAGTCCTTTAGTAAACCTTAAAAACAACTTTTGGTGATAGGTACATACCATCATACCCTTCTTAGATCTTTTTGAAAATTGTCATTTCTATTTTTGTACATTTAGGAATCTACATTTTAGATATTAGGTCTTGTTATTCATTTAGGTTGAGTGCTTCAAATTATTTCAATTCATTTATATCTTTCCTATTGTCCTAAGGACTGACATCCAGGTTTGATATACTAACCTTTGAGGGTGAAAGTCAATATTTACACCTTGTGATCTATTTCCTAATGAAATCCCTAGGGAAAGACACCTATTGAGATTCTTACTTTTTATAAAACCACACATAGAACTTTGGGGATCCCTTTCCCCAAATTTTACATACATAAATCTATACCTAGTTTGGTCTCTCACAAGATCATACATATAGGCATGATCTATGAGAATCATCTTATTCTTGATTAAAAATAAACTAGAATCAATGGCCAACTCTCTCAAAAACATATAAATAGGACTAGGTCTTAATTCAAAAATAAATAAAAGCTAAATCATTGTAATTTTGTAATAATCTAATAAGGATTCTTTATCAATTAAGAAGGTGGTTATAACTAAAGATATTCTTAATCAAGGAAGAACTTATTGCAAACAACTAACCATTATTAGAAAAAGTATCATCTTTCCTCTATGGTTTATTCATAACAAATAGTGAAAATATGGAGTGATCCATGAATAAATCGTGTTCACATTTTCTTACTATTTTCTACATTAGCTTCAAAAATGCACATACTAAAATCGATAACCTCCATTGACTATACTAGATCAACATCCTTCTACTATGGTTTGAAAATCCTTTTTTTATGGGTTGAGAGATCCTTCGCTACAGGGGTTAGTTTTTTCCATAGGATTTTTTCATCATAAACAAATATAATTAATCATAAAACTACATAAATTACATAGAAATTCAAAGAGATCACACAACCATTCATTAATATAACATATCATCTTCAATTATTTTAAATACTTAAAATATATGAAATGGTTTGGAAAGATCTTTGAAATTTAGCAGAATTATGATAAAAAGTATGGAACTAAGGAAAGGAAAATAGGACATTTCTAGGGCTCGTCATTCTCCCCAACTTGGCTCTTTGCTTTTCCTCAAGTAGTTTATGGTATTTGGTTGTATTACAGTGTAATTTCCTTATCATCCACTATATATTAGTGACCCCTTCAACTTGCTTTAGATAGAATCCCTTTTTATTTAACATCCGCTCCCATCTAGCCTACTATGTTGTCCTTATTTCCTCACTTCTTCCTATCCAATATGAAATTAAAAAAGAAGGGGAGGATAAAAAATTAGAGAGAACTAGGTAATATGATGTTTAAGGGAGGCTTTGATATACTATTGGGATTAGGTTATGTGAGCCCCTATTTGATACCTACACAAATACAACAAATAAACATAATATTAGATGACATGCAAGTTAAAAAAAAGGATTCCCCATGAAATTAGATTGAAACATTAACATAGGAAGAAAATGAAGAACAATGCAAATTGAAGTAAATAAATCCTATTTTAATGAACAAACTATCAATCCCATGGGGGATTTATTGCCAATTTGTGTCAAAATTGGCCCTTTCCCAACTCCTTTGTAAGATTTGTTGATGATTTGATGAGTGATCCACCTTGATGAAGATTTAATCAAGCTTCATGATAAAAATCTGCATAACCTAGCTAAGAATGTGAAGAAATGGATGAAGCTAGATATGCTTGAAGATGGATTTGAGTATAGTAAGTTTACTCAAATTATGGATGTTAGAATGAGATGAAGAGTCTCTCATTTATAGATTTCAAATTGGAAGAATGAGTGAAAATAAGCAATGTGGGATCATTCATCATCCAATGGCCAAGTGCCACTTGTCAAGATGTGAATGGTTGAGGAATGAGTACATTTTGCTTAATGTGCATGATAAATGCCGTTGGATTCAAATTTGAATTTTGAATGTGACATGTTGGGGGGAGAGAAGAATGGAGTTAATGTCACTTGGTTCAATGCACAAGGACATGTAAGAGGCATTGAATGCCTTGTTGGAAGGACCAAGCCCATTTGAATTTGAATTCAAATTTGAGGGAATATTCCTCTTCTATGCCATGTGAGGGAAAATAGATGAATTAAATAAATCAAAGTAATTGATTTATTGTGCAACTTGCATTCTCTGGAGTATTTTAATGAGAGGGATTAACTTAATCATGGTTTTGATTAATTTAATGAAGAATTAGACGATGTGACATTTTAGACTTAAATTTATGAATTGATTTAAATCAAATTGAGAGGAAGGAATTAATTAAATAAATGATTTGATTTATTTAACTAAGGAGGAAATATTAGATTAAATCAAATAAAGTTTAATTTAATTTAATAAGAGGACTTTAGAGAATTTTAATTAAATAAAATGATTTATTTAATTAAACAAAAATGTAAGGTTAATTAAATTAAATTGATTAATTTAATCACAAGAGGAGGAAGACTTAATTAAATGAATAATGATTCATTAGATTAAGGGATAGAATTATGATGAAATGCTGAGAGTGTGATTCTGGAGGAAATGATGTTAGTGATTGGGATCAAGCATGCCAAAATGAAACTGTACATTTTCCATGTCTACAGGTTCCTATTTTTTCAATTCTTGTGTTTAACCCTTCTTCCATATATCTTATGAGAAGGTAATTGAATCTCTTCCTATTCCTAATACTAATTCTTAAAATATTTTGTAATATCATTCCCTACATTCTAAAATATTCCTCTCCAACCAACATCTATCCACAAGGTCAATTCATTCATCCACTATGCCTTGGGGATTCTCTGACTTTTCTCTAATATGGAGGAAAAGTGACTTGTCACTTTCTTTATAATCTTGTTGAAACTCTCCTCTTTGATGTTCATTTTTGATAAATGAGGCTAATGCATTTATTTTAACATCTTCCATAAAGATAAGTGGGTTACAAGAGGTTCCATAGGGAATGAAAAAATCATGCAAATACAACTTACATAATTGATCTTTCATATCTAGTGTGGCTTGTTGGTAGGTTTCCAAAAAAAAATTAGGTTAAGATAGGGAAATTGGGAGGTCATTGATTAGCTGGTTGAACTAAAAATTTAAAAATTTCTCCTCCAAAGAAAGAGTGTACACCCTAATATGTGATCTATATTTAAAAACATGAACTATTTTATCAACCATTTCCTCCATTTTCACCTTTAATATTTCATCTTTGCATCCTTCTTCTAATTCTCACTATTTTTTGTTTCTATCAACTCATTTTTTCTTTATCCCAATTCTTCTGTGATTGAGAGAATTATTCTACTTCTTCCATAATTTATTTCCAATGGTAACTATGGTATGATTTTCTAGCATCAGTGGAGCTTCATTTTGATTCTCATGTTATGGATTTTTCTTATTAATTTCCATGATGGCCAACTGTGCCAATTTATCCAATCCTATCCTCTAATAATCATAAACATGTAGCTTTTTCTCTAGTTATTTGACCTTATTATCCAAACCATTCTCTCTCTCTCTCCTAGTATCCCTTGATCTTCTCTTCAAGTTCCTTTATTTTTTCATAAATTTGCCTATAGTTCCTTACTTTTATCCTTTCCTATTTAAAAACAATTTATTCTCATTTTTCCAAAAATGTTCTTCATTAGTCTCAACTGTTGAAGAAAAATATTCTTTAGCAACTGGACTATTATGGGGTTTATGCTTCTTCTTTCTATGAATAAATCTTTAGACTCAAAATCTATGGTGGTGCTTCAATACAAAAATTGCAGACTCTTTGATTCTTATCACTAGGAAATTTTTCTTCTTGTGGGTGTGTTTGAGATTTGACTATAACACCCCTTTCTTACTGAGGCTAGTCCTTTCCTTTTGTCAGGCCCTTCTTCTTGAGGTAGTGTGACATCCTTTTTGGCTACACAAACCTTATCTACCTCTTTTTCAGTGTAAAGGAAGAGGCTTTCCTTTTTCTTTTGTGTTTTTTGGGCTTGGAATGGTTTTTATTAGAAGTAGAGTTTTATTATTTTATAGGTGCTACAGACTACTCCCTAGAAGTTGTAGGTTGGTTTTCCTTCATTTCTAGCTTTTATTGTTAAAAAATGTTGTAGGTACATGATATAATGCATGAGGAATAGGATACATGTTCATCTTTAGTAGTTGTGGATGACTCATTCACTTCTTGAACCCTATTTTTTTCCTCCAACCCTAGCCTCACAAGTATTTCATTAATATTATTAAAAGATAGAAAACATTCCCAAGACACATTAAGTTATTGAATTATAGGGCTTATTTTAATAAAAAAAGGTGACTAAGTAGTAATAAGACCAAGAATATTTATTACACTTTCTTCTATATTGAAGAAACATTCAGTTCAACAATTTATACAAGAAGTTGGGGACATTCACCCTCCTTTGATGATATAGGTGACTCAATATTTTAAAATTTAATCTATATATAAGTGATTTCTTTCCATAATAGGTTAATTATTTAATTATATATCAAGAAATAAGTGCTTATAACCATGTGGTGCAAGAGCACAAAGTTGCTTTCAAGCCTCCATGAGGCCATTTGTAAATAGTTTCTCTATTTTGTGTATTGGGTCTTATAATAAGGTTTATAAAACAATTCTATAGGTTTTTGAGTCCTAGGAAGTAATAATTGAATTCATTTGTCAAATAATGTTGAAAGTTGTTCCATATTGTAAAAATTGTAAAAGTTGCTCAAAAAGTTGACAAGCAACTTGTCAAAAATGTCATTAAGGTGTTTTGTCAACAAACTAGTTAAAAGGTGGTTGAAGATAGTTGGTTTTTGTTGGAAATGTATAAGTACACCCTCCAAAACTCAAATTGGGAGGTTGGAGACATTATTTTGGAGTTTGATGAATGGCAACCTCAAGTTTGGTGTGCATTTTATGTTTTCTACATTGTTTTCAGGTTGAAGTTGTGGCTTTTATGGACTGGTATGGATTCAAATAATGGAGTATCATATATGGATGGAAATATCTCTATTTCTAGTTTCCAATTATTTTTGTCTCATTGAATTTCATTGAGTTTTGTGAAAGATATGATTATTTTGGCGAGGGTAGGTTTGAACACTGCCTAGGGTTTGCAGTTTTGGGAAAAATGCAATAACTTTATTTTACACCATTGGATCTTCATAAAAATTGGAAGGGAGGTCTGTAATTATGATATACTAAATTTTACTGAAGTGATTGGCTTTATTATTTGTTGTGTAGAATTTATTAATGACTGTTCATTGCATTAAATTGTGGGCTACCATGGCTATGTTTCTAATGTGATCTATAATGCACTTAATAATTCTTTGAGATGAGTAATTTTATGAAATTTGTGAAGTAAATGGAATGTTGAGTTGTGAATCCTCTTTGCTCTGCATCACCATGGTAGAGAAATTATTTTAGTACCTTATGTTGAGGAGTCCAATTCCTCTCCTAACTATGTAAATTAATTTTATGTCATGATTTAATTATCCCACATTGGAAACTCTTCTCCCACCATGGGAAATCTAGGAATAGTTTTTGAGATGAAGGAAATAGCTTATTCATCCAAATTTTTGGAAGATGGGTAGGCACAACTAGTCTTCCAATAATAATGTATTTGTTGTTGGTTCTCAACTGATAATGTCACCTCCCATTTTTATTCAATATGGATTCAAATTTGTTTTCTCTCAATCATTAATTCCTATTATTCTAATTAATATACCCTCTATGTCCTTAGCCTTTATGGTTTTATATAAAAACTCTTGCTGGTGTATATAATTTTTGTGTATACAACTATTTTTATTGACAATGAATTTGGAGAAGTCAATCAAAAAGTTCTCTACCCCTAACTTAAATTTTCTATTTATCCTCAAATAGTAGGGTAAATGAATTATAGAGGGAATTGATTTCAAATAATTATTGAGATAAATATTATATAAATAAAATGTTGCATGTGTTGAACATTGAGAATACTGAGAGGGGGTGCATTAGTATTCTATAACTTTTTGAACACAAAAGATTTAATCATCAAATCATATTAACTAAGATAAGAGATGAAAGCAAGAAACCATCCACAAAACACATGAACACCAATTATTTTACATTGAAAAACTAACATGGGAAAAACCATGATGAGGATTAGCTCACAATATATTATATCTAGATATAGTATATTATAGGGGTTCACTGTCAGGACACGCTATCCTTATAAGACTCACAAATAGAGTTAAGTACAATACAAAAATGATGGATCACCACCAAAATATGAACTGATGCAAAGTGCACCTATCTTTTGTTGTGTTTCAGCTCCTTTGAATCTTGAATTTATGAACTAATACTCTGCTTAGCAGTTGCGCAACAACTGTGCTCTAAATTTTAACTTCTATCACTAAATTCACATGTTCACATCATACAACACAAGTCACACTTGATATGTCATTTATTCTCACACTTTTTCTTCTTTCTCACTACCCAATTCCAAAATATCTCATGTATATATAGCCAATTACATCCACACACATCAATTAGGTCAACCTAATTATATGTAAACAAAACAATCCAAAATAGCTCTTCTCGACATCATACAAGATTTAAAATCATCTTTTCACTCACGAAAAATGTGTAATAGTCAATTTCAAGTCAGTATGGACCTAAAATAGATCCAACTAACATCTGAAATATATATTTAATCTTTTCAACATGTATCATGCATTAGGTCAGCTAGGAATAGGAACTAATCACAAAAATTTCCAACTAGACACACACTTCTCATAATAAACACCTTCCAAATTCAATATTTCTTCAATTTCTCTTTTCATTGACATCAAAGAGACTACCTTTAGAATTGTAACATCAACACATCCTTCTCAATAAATTGCAAAATCTCCCACATTGGTATACTAATTAGAGAGATGATTGTAATATACAAAGTTGAACTCTATCATTGATATCTTCTAATATTCTTCACAAAACTTCTCAAGAATGTGAATATAGTTGTATGAATCAGTCATAATGATATGGTTAGCAGCATAGAGTTACATCTCTTCTTGCGGTGAAGTGTAGACCCAAAAACCAACACACTAAATGTCAACACCGTCAATAGAGAATAATTAACCAAACTTTTGATAGATTAGCTTTCTGGTATACTTAGTATTGTACAAATAACATCAAAAATTCTTCCCCACAATATTGAAATCAATGAAAAATTTGGTTCAGTTGAATCAACCTATGTATGTATACCTCATGGTCATTTTTCCAAGTTGTATCAATGATGACATACTTCCAAACTTCAAACAATCTCCCCCTTTTTCATTGATGGAAACATGCGTATCAAAAACATTTTTCATACCATGAATCAAAACTTATTTATTCCTACCTTAAGTCCCCCTTTCAAAATTAACCTTGACTTTCAAAAAAGGTTTTCTAGACATCAAAAAAAGTTTTTCTTCTCACTATATTTCATATTATCTCTCCACTATCTATCTCTCCCCCTTTGACATAAATGAAAAAGTTCATGCAGGTGTTTGGTATATTTCCCTTGGATATATGTATGTATGCATCAACAAAAATGATAAATGATCAAAAAATTAAGAACATATCAACTTAAAGATGAAGATCCCTTGAGATCCCTTAGAGTATCCAGCCAAGAAGATCTTCCTTCTTCCTAAGAGTCTTGTATAGTAATTCAATCTTTCTTAGAGACTCTATAACTTTTTCCATAGTGTTGGACCTGAGATTTATTTTTGATAGATTTCCAACATTGCAAAGGGCATTGGATACAAGAGTGTGCCTTATTTTTACCAAATCTCTTAGTGACACACACTTCTTGATTATCTTTCTTCTCTGATTTTGTAAGTTAAATAATTTTTCCTGCAATTGCATGATGCAAGACCACCTTTGATTGTCCCTTACATTTTCCAAACTATAAACATCTACTTGAGTGCTCATTTAAATATTCATTCAGACTCATTTTATCCTTTGTATTTAGTGTCTAGTTAGACCAATTTAGACAAAAAGATATTAATTCATGTTCTTCTTCTTCACAATATTGAACATCCTTTTGTCCCTTCAAGACTCTATGATGTGCATCTGCACATTTCTTTCTGATTCCTTCTAGATTCTCCTCTGTAGTTCTTGATTTTGAATCATTTCTTGTTTGTTCTTTTGATTTAGAGATGTATTCCTTTAATGAATCAACCATACTCGAGAGATTTTCCAGAGTGGACACTAATAAATTAATAATAGCACTGGTAATTACCTCTTGTAAAGCTTTTATTTCTTCATCCAAGTCTTGTGTGCTTGGAATTTCATGCTCATGTGGGGTTACATCAAATTGACTTCCTTCTTGTTCTACAACCTCTTGTTTAGTAACAACACTTTTTCTTTTCTTATGTGTTCTTCTTGTACTACTAAAGGTTTCATTCACATACCTTTCTTCTAAACCTATTTTACTTGGGTTGTTTGGGATTCTTAGAAGCACATCTACATAATAATCAATTTCCTCCATAACTACTTCATAGTCTAACTTGGAAATCCACACAAATCTAAGCTCAATTGCTTCTATGTAACAAAAATTAGTAGAGACAAGGAAATTGATATATCTAGAGTATTTTTCTACCAAACTCTCTAGAATTATTTTTCTCTTATTCATCCTCATATGAAACATTCCAAAGAATGCTACAAGAGTAGCTTCTTGAGAATCTAATCCACCAAGATTCATCATGAGATCTCTTATTTGGTGTGTTACTAGTTCTATATTTTTCCATCCCACTTTTCCAATTACCGTTATCTCCTTCATGAATTAGAAAAGTAAGAAATATATTAAAGTACCATACTTGAATGTATTCATTTTTTTATTTTTTATTTCTTTCAAATTCTTCACCAAGTATTGTTGAAGTAACTCACAAAGATCATAATCTCCACCATTCTAAATCATGCCAAATGCAATGTGAGCAACAACAGTAGAGAATGTATGGCCATCATTGGGTAGAAAAATTTTATTCCCAACAAGCATTGTGGTATACTAGATAGCCCAATTTCCAAATGTACTCAAGATAAGGTTTTTTCCTTGAAGAGTTGTGTCGACCTTTTCAATTAATTCTTGATCATTGAAAGACTTCCACCTTGGAACTAGTCTAGAGGACTGCAAACCAATCACATCCCTTATTGATTCCCTATTTATCGAGTATGAAATGCCAATACAAATGGAATCATCATGAATCCTACTCAAAACAATTCAAATGTACTTCTTGTCGAATTCAAATAGTGGAAATTTTTGCCATACATCCAATTTCTTTTCAACTAGGGTTTTGTACTCTGATTTGATGGTATTATAAATTTCTTCCAATTCACTTTTCTAAAACATAATCAATCTAATAGAGGTCATCTCTTCTATTTTTCCATATATGTATGCATAAATATCCTCAGTAGGTGAAACTCTAAGGGGAATTCTATAAAATACACCCGATGAATCTTTCAATAGATTTTTCAAAGAGTACCTCTTCAATTTAATTTGCAATTTGTCTAAAAAATTTACTACATTCATACCATCCATTACATTAAATATAAAAAAATTGGAAGAGAATTGCGTAATCAGAATACCTCTTGAATTTTCTTCATCGAAGAATAGGGTTTTGATGTTTTTCTTCCAAAAGACACCTTAAATCCAATTCCTCTTCTTTAATTTGCATTTCCTTCGCATCAAATGAATTTGTCTTCTCAAATATTTTTTTGACTCCATGATTTGACCCATATCAATAAATTTGTTAGCAATAAATGCTTCAGAAAAAGCTATCAAAATTTGAAACCTTGTATCCATAGTTAATCTACCGATGGTCCACAAAATTCCACATCACAATATTTCCTTCCAAAATTTTCTTCAATAGCTTCCATGATTCCTTTTCCAAGACATATTTTCGTGTCATGACTTGACTCTTTATATTTCAAGGGGATTTTAAAATTTTCTATTATTGATCCCCCTAAGCCTTGGCATGGGCTTAGTTTCTAGAAGAATTATGTGTACCAAAGGAAGGTACATATGGATTTAAAGTTCTCTATTTATCTCTATTCTTAGACTCATCTTTCTTTCTCCATATCTTTTCCATTTCCTTCTTAACCTTGGTAGGATTAACTTCCTTCACAGATTCATTTCTCTTTATTGGATTAGGTTGTCCTCTACTTTTGCTTCTACATAATCTTGAAATGTGTCCAAGCTTGTTGCAATTGTAGCACACAACACTTTTTTGACTAAAATGACTTCTATCCATTCTTGATTTGCACTAGTTAGCCTTATGTCCAAGTATTTTTCATGTATAATAGTAACCATTCAAAGATTGAAACATTATCTCTATGTTATATCTATTCATTATTTGACTTCTGCACTAAGTACTTCTATGTCCAAATTTCTTTCCTGTAAAAAATTATTCAAAGAAGAATCCAAGATTCTAATTCATTATAATCCTACATTCTATTGCTTTATGTCCATATTTATTGCATGAAAAACAAATACCATTGAAATATGGGTACCTTTGTGCATTTAGTTGTCTGATTGGAGGTCCTCCAACATTTCTTATTTTATTTTTGAATTTTCTCCTATTGCCTTGAATCTTATTTTGATTGTCAACCTTGGTAGGTTTCTGATTTTCGTGTGAACTTTGTCCTTCTTCAAGTCCCAAACCAGCTTTGTCCTTAGAGTTTTTTTGTATTGCAAGTAATTCATCAAGCATTGTAGTACTCATTTTGAATTTATCCTCATGTGTTATTTCCTTTTCCAGATTAGATATGAGATTTACCACTTATTGCTTTGTAATCATTAGCCTTGCTTTGTATTTTAGTATTTAGACAATCCTTAATTCTCTTCTTTTCTTCCACTTGCATTTTTAGTCTGATGATCTCTTCATTTTATTGCTTCAACTATATATTGAATTCCTTGTGTCTTTCTCTGAACTTATTGATTTGTTCTCTTAAATTTTTGATGCATTCATTTTCTTCTCCTAGGATTTCCTTCAAACTTTGGTTCACAGTTTCAACTCTATCAATATCTTCATGAGAAACTTTCACTTCTTCTTTTTCAAACATGTAGTCATCTTCTATATGTTCAATTGCAGAAATTTCTTCTGCAGGAACGTGAAACTTCTTGTTAGCCATATGTTCAAACTTGCAAGATCTTCCTCAATTTTTTAGCATTTTCAGAAGGAACCAGGAGATCTGATACCAATTTTTGAACATTTCAAATACTGAGAGGGGGGTCAATTAGTATTTTATAACCTTTTGAGAAAAAAAATTTAATCATCAAACCATATTAATTAAGATAAGAAATGGAAGAAGGACATCATCCACAAATATGAAAAACAAATAAACACTCGGATTTTTACAGGAAAAACCAAAAATAAGAAAAACCATGGTGAGTATTAGCTCACAATATATTATATCCGGATATAGTATATTGTAGGTGCTCACTACCAAGACACACTATCCTTATAAGGTTCACAACCAGAGTTGAGTGCAATACAAAAATGGTGGCTCACTACCAAAATATGAACTAATAGAAAGTGCACCTATCTTGTGTTGTATTTCAATTCCTTTGAAGCTCTAAATATGAAGTACTACTTTTATTAGTAGTCACAAAACAATTTTTTTTTGTATCTAAAGAATTCTATCACTAAATTCACATGTATGCATCATACAACACCACTTGCATCTGATATGCCATTTATTCTCACACTTTTTCTTCTCTCTAATTACACAATTCTAAAATATCTCATATATATATGTACCCAATTACATCCACACACATCAATTAGGTCAGCCTAATTAGATGTAAACAAAAAAATTTAAAATAGCTCTTTTCGACACCATACAAGATTTAAACTCATCTTTTCACTCAAGAAATATGTGTAATATTGAATTTCAAGTCAACATGGACCTAAAATAGATCTAAGATCTGCAATATGTATTTAATCTTCTTAACATATATCATGTATTAGGTCAGTCAGGAATAGGATGTAATCACAAACAAATCCAAGTATACACACGCTTCTCATCATAAACACCTTCTAGATTCAATATTTCTTTAGTTTCTCTTTTTTTTTGACATCAGAGAGACTACCTTTAGAGGAAAAGAATCAAAAAGTATATCTCAAGAAATTGTGGAATCTCCCATGCTAGTATACTGATCAAAGAGATGATTGTAATATATAGAGCTGAACTTTGTCATTGATATTTTTCAGTATTCTTCACAAAAATTATCAAGAACTTGAATATAGTTGTATGAATCAATCATAATGATATGGTTAGAAGCATAGATTTACATCTATTCTTGTGGTGAAGTGTAGACCTAGAAACCAACATAATAAATGTCAACACCACCAGTAGAGAACACTTAACCAAACTTTTGATAGATCAACTTTTCGGTATAGTTAGTATTGTACAAATAACACAAAAAATGCTTGCCCACAATGTTGACATCAATGGAAACATTGGGTCAGCCGAATCAACCTATGTATGTATACTTCATGCTCATGTTGCCAAGTTGTATTAATGATGATAGAATTCCAAACTTCCAACAACATGAATGTGATGTCTATAGGAAATTAATAAATTTTAATGTTAACTATAAGTTAAAATGATAAAAATACCTAGAAGGATGTGGTGATGGAAAAGGTGGTGTGTGTTATGTGATGTGAACTTCACCATGTAGTAGGCTGATAAAAGATCTGAAATAATGGAATTTAATGGAAGTACTACAAATAGCTTTGTCATATCAAGATCTATAAAAATGATAGCATGTATCCAAGAAGGCTTGATATGGGAAATGAAATTTGTGGAACATATAGGATTTATTTATAATGAAATGATATGTTTCATGTAAAGCATGATGGATAGGAGTCATTGTATGTAGGAATGACAAAAGGGATGTGTAACTGAAAGTGATAAGGGATGTGCCTATAGTGGTAGTGAATTGGAGGTAGTTTTTGTGGGTAGGAGTAGAACATGTCCCTTTTATAAAATACTTAGGGTTTTTGTTATATTTCCTATGTAGCTGCTATGCATATCTAAAAATAACTATATTTATGGTACATTATATTATTGAAATAGTTAATGTGTGTGCATGTGATAATTTATTATGAGATTAAATTATACCTATTATACATCAGTACATGAACTAGTTGGCTCATCTATAGATGTGGCAATTGGTGATTCGACCATGTCTATTTTTTTTGCAAGCAATGAAAAATTTATATATGGTATAAATTATTGTTGGAGATCATGTAGAAATTCCTCCTTATGTAATGGATTTTTATAAAGAATTAGTCTATCCATTGACCATTAAGGAGAATTTGACTTAATCTATCGTATCTAGTTGTGTACTACTCTATTATGAATGACATATTTCATTTCATAAGGACTAATCCACCATGTTTTGTAATTTTACCTTTTGGTCCCTACACCCAAACCCCAAGAGAATATTAAATATTGATCATTCATGTTGATTTGATCTCCACCATTGATTTTTTTGAGCTCTTCTATAAAAGGGAAACATCCTCTTATTTGTCATTTGGAGGAGAATTGTTGTAGCAAATGATTTTTGAGTAATAAGAGAAGGCATTGAAGTGTTGATTACTATCATTTTTTATGTATGAATATATGTATGATTCCATCTTCCAATTTTTATTTCAACATTAGTAGTTTTTGTCTAAATTTGATAACGAAAGATTGTTAAGGTATTTCAATAAGCTTCTTGCTCATAACTTTTGTAATTTGTTGAGTTTAGATTGCAATGTAAGGTTAGTTTGAGTTGATTTCATGTGCTTAAGTTCAATTGTGAATTTTTATGCTTACATGTGTGGATATTAAAGTTTGAAAATTTGAATTTTACCTTGGAAGACTACACTATCTTTGTGGAATTCTAGGCTATTCCCTAGTTAAGGAAAGATTATTTTATGGGGAGTTTATTTATCTAAAGCATCCACCATTATTATAGTTGTCCACAAGTTCTCGAACTTAGGATTTCTCTCACCTTCAATCTTTTGAAATTTATTCATAAATATGAGTTATTTTAAGACTAAAGAATCACTTAAGATATTATATTTAAGGATAATAGGCTTTTTTTCAGATTGCTATTCTAAAAAACTAGCTAGGGTTTTAGCTAGTCTTTAGACTTTGTAAACCCTTTATTTGGTCTCGTAGGTTTCCAATTTTTGTAACCATAAATGCCCTTTGTGATACCAAAAAATAATATCAACTACTAACCTATATTTGCATCATAAAAACCTAACATCTAGATCCTTGGGGTTATTTTATGAATATTTTCTCTAGAAAGTTTCATTTCAAGAGAGATAAAATTCTTTGTTTTATCTATGCTATGTAGTGTAAAAACACTCATCAACATAACTAAGGGAAAAAAATATTCTACGATACCCCATGACCTATGAGGATTCTTTAGGACACTAAAAATATGTTCCATAAAGTCTTATAACCTTCACATGACTTTACAAGACTAGAAGAATCATCTCCCTAACCCTAGGTTTGACAGCTAGGTCATGTCAAGAGGTTGCATGCAAAATGATGCAAGGGATGACATAAGTCATCAATGATGACACTTGTAAACTATTTAAAAATACTAACAATACCCCAATACTATGATGAAATACTTTCATATTAAAAAAAATCACAAAAAAGTCCCAAGAAAGAAAGGAAAGCTCAAGTTCAGAGTAAGAGAATTTCTTTACTAGGTTTCAAGGTTTAAGACAACCAAAAAAACCAAAATAAATAAAAGAAGGGCATAAAAAATATTTAAAAAGGTGAAAATACTTATAAAACCCTCACCTATCAATGGTTAAGAGGAATCACTCTCTATTTTTTGTATGCGAAAAAGGCTAACCCTACATAGGACCAGGTCACCCCAACAACCTTAGGAAAAATATTGAGTTTTTAGACTTTTAAACTTGTCAAACTAGGCCATCCCTATTGAAATGAACAAGAAAAATGAGAGTTGGGAGTGCATTAGTTGTAACAAATTAAATCTTCAAAACTCAATAGTAGTTAGATCCACATGAATTCATGAAACCCTTATTCTATTAAAGTGATTAAACTTGAAATGCAAATAACAAAAATTGAAATCACATCACCATAAAAAGAGAACACGCTAGATTTACATGGAAAACCCAATGAGGGAAAAACCATAGTGAGGATTATCTCACAACATAAGTAATAGAAAAAATGGTACAAAAGGTCTCACTACAAAAATAGGACACACTATTCATAGCCAATGCTCACTACCATAGAAAGAATACAAGAAGATAGAATAATGTTACATAGAGAACACACCAAGGAATCCATGATAATTTCTCACAAAATTTCACAGCCTTGCATGAAGGATTTCAGATGCCTTCATCTCACTGCTTTTAGGAACCCTAACATTGAAATTTTCACTATTGTGCTCAAATCCAAATCACACACATCACTACAATCAATATCACATCTATCTCTCTTCTCACTTCTTTCCCTTACCTTATCTCACCACAACACCATAATTATTTATATCAAGCTCTACCTTAAAATCTTTCTCCAATGTTAGCCACTAGCTACTATATATACAAATTAAAAATAGGTTGACACCTAAACATTCCCATGGTGGATAGAAATGGAGACATCCTACATAAATCCTTAACTAGGACCCAAATAGATACAAAACAATTCAACATGCTTCACAAGCCTCACATGTAGTGTTAAGACAAGGTCGACCAACACTAGTGTTAAAAATAATTAAACATTAAGTACATGCTTCCAAAAATTAATCTGAAAGTTCTAGACAACAACAGGTTCTTTTGAACATGATCTAGAATAACCCACAATCACTTTGAAATACATCCAAAACCTCTACAACAAATTTCACTTGAAGAATATTATATCATCTTGAACAATTAGACAACACTGCCAAATATAGTCATACACTGTAACACTAAAACATGTCTTCCAAAGCACCAAACCTTGAATCCTCTTAACACAAGTAAGATATAAAAACCATCAACACTCCTTCAGAACTACAAGTCCTAAAACAAAGATGTAGGGAAATGTGGAGAAAACACATTTCTCCTAGACTACATCAAATAATACAAAATTACCCAATTCACACACTGGTGAAATTATCTCACATTGTACAATGATTCAAAAACCCAAATTCTAAATATAGAAACCTCTAAAAATCATGATAAAATTGTAAGATCCACAATGGCATATCATCAACACAAAAGAAACATGGATCATAATACCAAAGAACATTTTGAACAGTTACACACATTGTTTACTCTATTTATTAAATTTTCTCAAAATCATTTGGAAACCAAGTACCAAAGACATCACCTTAGCTCATTAATTCATTCTAAATTACCTTTAACTTTGCAAAAGATAGCTCCATGTACTCACAACAATTCCTCAATATCTTAGCTATACAAGCATACTCTACATCAATCTTCCTTTTTCACAATTTTCTCAATATCCTCAACATATAGTTATACATGCAATAATCTCCCCATATCACCGACAACATCAGCTAGTAGATATAACTATTAAAATAAATGACAACACCTTCATACTTGCAACAATCCCTACTTCTACTAGGCCACCCCTACTTCCACCAAGTTGACCTAATAGTGTTAATACAATTTATGAGGTCTTGGGTTCAATCAGATGCAAGATAGGGCCACCTAGGTACAATAATGGGTCACCCAGCTATGAATTTGCATTGCTAATTTCATTTTAAGCACCAAAATAAATGTGCCCATGTTTGAATTAACTCTTTAAAATAATCACGAGAATACATGAAAATATTCCATGCCTAAGATGAACACTAAGACATGTAAACAAACCATTTTTTTTTTATTTCCAATTTATAAATCATCTTTGAAGAGAGATGCCAAATCAATATATTAAAACATAAATGAATAAAATACATCTATTAACATGAATTAAACTTTAAGTTACATGATTACTTATCATTCCTCAATCAAAGAACCTTTTTCCCCAATGGTGGTTAGCATGCCACCTAACCTTGTGGAATCGAAAGGCTCCACTCCCACCATGATAGGATATAGTCACATGGGCCACAAACACATCACTCACACCGAACACATGGGGAGAAGGATTACACATACACACATCATACATGAAGTATACACTCTACATGCACATCATAGAACAACCAATAATCGAATCACATATTGAATCCAATACAATTAAGTACATGGTATAATCACAAATAAAGTAGCATAACCCACATTGGGAAAACTTGCCAATGTCACATCACAAATCTACATTAGGCCAACTCAGTAATTTCATAGAAGGATCATCCTTGGGAAAAATCATCAAGGACATAGAAAAATACATACACATTGAAAGGAACACACCATCCTTCAAAATTCTACTCAACTACAATAGGGATAAATGTTAGAGAGAAAGAGATCAAATGTCAGCATGGAAACTCACATGGGGATTAGCGTACAACCAAGTATCCTCACATATACATGAGGGTACTTTATCTTACAAGACCTACTCTCCCTATGCTAACATGCCATCCTTGATCATTCTTAGCCATTACTAGCACTTAAGGCATGAGAGGGCTATCCATTATCTTAGTTAATTAATTACACATGTTTCCTTAGTTTTCACTTATTAATCTAACTCACCACATTTTGATTTCCTATGCACCAATTTCGGTCAATTTCACATTAGGATCCATTCCAAAACTCTATTTCACACTTAAAACCTAAGCTCATTACACCCCCCAATGAGTACATGGCACAAAAACCAATACAAAAATGTAATCTTTAAAAAATAGATAACACTTTAACACAATGCATAATATCATATTTCATGAAGTACAACTTCATAAAAACATCCCAAAACAATCATCACACCCTCAAACATGTGGCACAAAAACCAATACAAAATCCAACTTTTTCATAATTTAATGAAATTTTCCCACATTGCATAACATCTCATTTCATGAAGTTCCATCTTTTCCAAACATTCAAATTCAATTATTTTCAGATAAAAGTTTGAAATTTTCTTATATTTCAACAATATAAAAACCAAAAAATTACCTAATTCCACCATGGAAAATCATCAAAAAATCAAATTTCGGAATTCAAAATTCTAAGTACCCTTTTGGTCTACTTACACCCAACAACACACTTTTCACATAAAATTCACATTTCTTGCATTTCCTAAAACTTTGTGCACTATAACCCCATATAATTGAAATTTTTCAAAATTAATTAAATATATGCATTATAATCTGAAATAAAAGGAGATGGGAGGATTCTATGCTCCTCTAATCACTCTCCTACAATCAAACTTGAAGACAAAATTTCAATTTAAAAAAAAAAAAAAACCTCAATGCCCTCCATATTTTGAAATGTGAAATTTACTAAGCATGTCAAATGAGGAGTAATGAAAATGAGAAAAAATGATCCATTCCTAATTCCCATCCCAATGAATCTGACCTCATCGAACTTAGATAAGAATTGCATTCCCAATCAACAATTTTTTAAATTGCTCAAACATTTTTTTTATTTCTCACTATTTTCCTAATTTCACAACAAAATAAATGAAAAACAGAAACCTTTTTCCTATTTCCCCATTTTGAAAACTCAAATAAAATATTAATAAAACTTATTTTCTAATTTTGGAACTCAAAACTACCTCGAATTATCACAATACTAATTAGATCAATTAAATCCATTTAAAAACATCATTTAACATATAATTTATCCATTACATCCATGTAAGCCTATTTTCATTTAAATTTATGAAATCTATAATTTAATCACAATAATCAAATCAAATATAACTCACAATTCTCAACCGAGGGAATTTTCAAAAATTTAAATTAAAAAATAGATAAATTTCCTTTCTTTCATTCTATTTTTGCATTTCCTAGAGAATATGTAATATTTTAAAAATAAATATCAGAATCATTTAAATTACCAATATTTCAATTGTGATAAAATATAGAATTCAAACCATCACTTAAATCAAGCATTTACAGGTTATTCACAACAGATAGGGATTCCAAAATAACTCCTAACTCATATTTGGGTTCACATAGGGTCAATTATGAGACACATCATACTCAATTCGAGGATGACCAAGGAATGGATATGAAGGGGGCCGAATGTGACATCTTTGAATTAACCATCATTGGGGAAATACCTCGGTTATGTGTAACCATGCAAAGGAATAACCTTGTACCTATAACCACTCAAAACATGTCAAGGGTACCTATTCAATGTATATATAGTTTCAGAGCATAACATAATCATCCCAATGAGGTCCAATAGCATAAGCATAAAGTGACATCTATACATCCATCATATAAATCATTAAATAAATAATCCCTTCTAAACATCAATAATGAGGATCCCATTTAATCACAACATAATAATGAATTTCAATTATTTGAAGCATAATTATAACCAAACATGTAAATATACAATTTCAAAAAATTGACATGTTGAGGAATCTCATCTTGAACATGTGGTGGTTCATACAAAAAAATCAGAGCCATAAAATAATCATGACATCAAACACAAGGAAATGATGAAGCTAAATTATTGATCTCACATTAACAGGAAGAAAATAGAAGGGGCACTACATAAATAACCAAAGTGATAGACGATGGTGTTGAAATCAAAGTGACCAAGCTTGTTAGTGCTACAAGTTTATGTGACCAACATTTTTTTGGGTTGGAAAATGATAAATAACTTGCAAATGAAGTTGTCCTATTTTTCTAAAATGATCCCCAAGTAGCTACACATTCCTCTTTTGGAAGTTGGGTACAATATTTGACACACTTCCTCCAAACATGTGAGTTTCTAGAAGGGTTAGACAAGTTAAAATGAAGGTACCTTAAATAAAAGTCTATCCCTTATATGCTCTTAAATGGTGTGTTATGTAAAATGCATTTTAATGTGTTCTTCATATATGCTTTGATACTAACAAAGTTGAGCAATTTTTATAATAATTTCATGATGGCATAGTAGTAGGCCACTTTTATCCAAGAACAAAATCATTTAAAACAATGAGAGAATGCCATTATTGGCTTGATTTATTTAAAGATATTCATTGATGGGTAAGAAGATGAAAGAAATGTGCATTTTTCTTAGGTAAATAGAAGCCAACAACCATTTGTTTGCATCCTATTCGTGTTGAACAACCATTTATGAAGTGGGGATTATAATTCATTATATTTTTTAACCCACCTTCAAGTGCTAGCCAAAAATGGGTATGCAAGACTACTAATTATTTGACAAGGTGGATAGAGGCCATAACACTAAGGGAGGAAAATGAAAATGCAATACTATGATTTGATGAAGACCTTGTCACAAGGTTTGATGTACCTAATTCTATCATATCAAATAATTCCATGGTTTTTCTGGGAAGAAAATAAGTGATTGAGCTATAAAATATGATTTTGATTTGAATACATACTCAAATTACTATCTTCAAGGAAATGAAATAGCTAAGTCCACAAATAAGAACTTGGTCAAGATTATTAATAGGACATTCTAGGATAACCAAAGATCTTGGTACACTACTTGGTGAAATCTGCCATATGGGTTGATAGAATAATCACAAAATATCAATTGGGAATACAACATACATTCTAGTTTATGCGAAAGAAGCAAGACTACCCATATTTACTAAACTTGTAGATCTTGATTTGGTTAATCAGCTAGAAATTATGGAAGAATACCTCACAAAAATTAGGTATGCACAACTAATGGAGTTAGAGGAAATAAGTAATCAAGCTATAGATACCAGGAAGCTTCACCAAACTCAAATGAAGAGGCCATTTGAAAAAAGAGAATCCCCTAGAGTGTTTAAACAAGGAGATTTTCTTCTCAAGTGGGATGAACTAAAGTGAAAGCCAAAAATATAAAATAAATTTGACTCAATGTGGAATGGGCCTTACATGATTTCTATTTCTAAGAATCGTAATGCATTTGAACTATCTATGTTGGGTGGAGAGGATTAGCTTATACCTATACTTAGGATACACCTCAAGCATTGCTACTAGGTTAATGATCTACTTTTTCACATATTAGGATAGTTTCCTTTAAGTTAATAAATATTGCTGCAAAACATTGTAATTTATATTTCCTCCAAGTGTTGATGCATAGGTAGCTAGGTGGTATTTTTATTTTTCTTTTGAGTAGTTTGTTGTTTGGTCTTTGTTTTTCATTTTTTCCTTAGGTGTTAATAGATGGTTGCTAGGATTAGTTTTTAGTCTATCTCAAACCCTTGACCCTATTCCCAATGGATGAATAATGCTTCTAGGCTCCCACATTTAGTAGGAAAACATATTGTTGAAGTTACCAAAGGTGTTGACACTTCATGCCACCTTTGTTTTCCCACTACTAATAACTTCCCAAATTTTATGGGGGATCTTACATTGAATCCTCCATTATATGTAAATTCTTGACCATCCCCATGCTATCAAAAGGGTCTCTTCATGATTTGCAAGTTAAATTTTATTTTCCAGACAACTATTTCCTCATTGACTCTCTTCAAGTGGCTAGGTTTATGAATTTTTAGAATCTACTCTATTGTGATTTATTATAAATGAAACTTTTGTATTCTAAAAAATTGTTCCTCTTCTATTTATCTAACAAAATTATGTATATTTTGTATTTTTTTATTGTAAACAAGAATTCATTCCTCTGATCAATAAAAATCTATTTATTTTCACCTCTCTTTAACTCTATTTTTGTTGTGCATATTCCTTTCCTTCATTTCTAAATATATATTCTTTGTTATTTGGGTTTTTATGTTGTTTGAATATGTGTTTGCGGAGTTAGCTATAGAATGTTTGTTATCTCCTAAAATTTGTCATATTATAACCTTCACATGATATCATAAGGGTTAGCATGATTGAAGGTTCTGTGATTTTATATGTATCTTCTATTTATTCTCTATGCTATAAAAGAAGGAAGGATATCTCTAAATATCTAGTGTAGCACCTCTTTTATACTATAGATTTGAACTTTCTTGTATTATTTTTCTCTCATTTTTCCTCCTAAATCAGTAGAGTATATTAATTTAGGTGAGGCATCAAGGGAACCAACCGTCTTGAGAGATTCATCCTGATTTATAGGAAACTTATAGGCTTTAGGATGTTTTCATGCTTTTTAACTAGGGAGAGAGTCTAAATATCACTTTCTCTAGGGTGCACTCAACATTGAAAACATGAACTAGAAACTATTGGCAGAACAACGATAAACAACTGAGAGGGGAGTGAATCAGTTGTTACAAAATTTAAAGCTTATCTTACTTTATCAACTTTTAATCTCAGATCTGATATTTAATCGTGAAAGCAAGAATCAACAACACATCAGAAACACACAACACCAAGATTTTTGTGTGGAAACCCTATTAGGGGAAAAACCACAGTGGAGGTTAATCCACAATTATACCCTATCAAAAGTATAATGAGAATGAATAAGGAATGCACATGCATTTAGGCACACTACCTAGAGCTCACTACTTAGAAGGGAAGGCTCACTGCCTTACATAAAATAATCAGATTAAATCCATCTAATAAGGTTGAACTGAGAAATTAGCTTCTTCATAATCCTAATGACAGTTATGGTTAGGCACATAAATACTTCTTCACTCTTCGCTTAATCTTCTTCACACTCTGCTCTGCACTCGAATGATTTGATCTTTATTCACACATATCTTGCATAGACTTCACATACATTCACCGAGTATAATTCAAGATGAGGAAACAATCTCTCTTATATATCTGCTACATGGATTTACATCTACAACTTTGTTGGCCACAGATAAAGAATAAATGAATTGAAAATTGTCAGCCTAAATACATGAAAAAATATCAATGCACACCAACCTAAGTTAGTCACAACATAATGAAGACCTAAATCAACATCCTCAAACATGCCAAGCATTCAATAATTAATCCATAAAGATTTGCAACACACTACCACCATCATGTCTGCCAAGAACATGAAAACATAAACACACAAAGGAAAAATATTTGATCATGAACACACTCATTCACGTCGATGTACCACAATGATAGAGCATGATCTGTAAACATAACTGAACATCTCAAGAATGTATGAAGCAACACAATTCATCATAATTTAAATCTCATCTTCCAGAAACACTTGCTACAGTAATAAAATAGCTGTAGGAACTCAAAAATTCATAACTCACTCCAAAATTGTTGCGTACCATTGGAAATTATGGACAAAATACTAGATAGGTTCATCAACAAACCCTTTAATGCATGACCTCTAATTATCAACTTGTACAACTCTACCATTTCGGTCTTCACTTCTTCATAGACTTCCTACAACATATTTATTCTAATTTTATCAATATCCTCAACATATACAACCTTTAGAATCATCAATGCTAATAGTGTTGACATCAATGAAAACCATATATAGGTTGAGAAAAACACCCTTTAATGCACGACCTCTAATTATCAACTTGCATAACTCTTTGCCATTCTAATCTTCACTGCTTCATAGATTGCCTCCAACATATTTATTCTAATTTTCTCAATATCCTCGACATATACAACCATTAGAATCATCAATGATAATAGTTTTGACATAAATGAAAGCCACATATCAGCAACATAACCACAACATCTAATAGATACCTCTTATGGTTTCTCTTTATGTGTATGGTAATCTACTTATTTTATTGCATAGTTAGGTTACTTTGGAGTGTGAGGTTTTTCTCTTGAATTTTTTCACCACATACACCTATTTTATGGTAAATTATTTATTTCATCTTTATATAATTATAAAAAAGTAAAATTTATGCAACAGTCAGATTAGTACATTAATGTAGGATGCATGTATACATTCTATTTTTTCTTTCATTTTATATCAAATCTTGATTAATTTGGATTTTAAGTCATGGGTAGAGGACTTTTTGTACTTTTTTTTTTGAGAGCCTATGTAGAGAGAAATTTTATCTATATAGATTGGAAGAACATATATAAATGTGATGGAGAAGCTCTCAACTAGTAATTTTAAGTTGTGGAAACTCAAAAAGGAAGATATTGTCATAGATAGAGATCTATGGGTTGTAATATCCAATATGAAAGCTAAAATAAAATTGGAAGACTATGAAACTTTAGATAGGAAAACTATGGGTCTCATAATACTATATTTGGTTGATTTCATGTTGTTAAAGCTACACGAAGAGACCACTAAAATAATTTTTACAAGAAAAGGTATATTTTTACTAAGAAAAAACTTGGGGGCATGTGGAAGAAGTTGGGTCCACAAAAATCTCAAAAAGTGGAAGTTTTTTTCTTGATTTTCAAATTTTTCATAATTGGACTAAAAATTTGAAGCACTTACACATTGAATCTTTAAAAAATCATCGATAGAAAATTTAGTATTTTGAGTCTAGTTTCGAAATATATAATTTATTCTAATGCCTAGATGATACAAATTAATTTTTAATAGGCGTGTATAAAAATCACTTTTGAAAACCTTTTTAGGACTATACCATGCACATGTACAAAAATAATAATTTGACCTAAATAAAAGTATCTTTCTAATTCATTTTGGTGAAATATGTGGAACAAACTAAATATTGATGAGGATATTTTTAATAAAAAAAAATTGAATATTTTTTTATTATGATTTTATTGGCCCTAATTGCTATTTTTGAGAACCAACATTTACGAACACCATAATTTGACCTAAACTAATCATTTTTATTTATTTTTAATTGTGTAGAGAACTATTTTTAGATTTATGTCATATAATTTATTTTTTAAATTAACAAATTAAAACTTGTTATTAAAAACAAAAAAAAATTGAGCATTTCAAGTTTATGGTCCATTTCTCTTAGAAATTTATTAAAAAATAGAAAACATAATCCAATCATAAAAAAAATATGTATTTGAAAACTAGACATTGTGATCTCTAATGGCTTTTAATTTCATAAAGCAATTCTAAAAACAAAGTATATCAACTATATTGCCAAAGTCAATTATTTTTCTTGGCATTGCCTTAGTCTTTTAGTTGTTGGTCTAAGGCTAAGGGTTGGGTTACCAAGTATTTCTCGAGTCTTAAACCAAATCAAAAAGTGGGTTGGGATTTAAATTTTTTTTTAGAATGTGTACCCACTTCAAAATGGGTACCCATTCTAATTTTAGAAAGGGTACCAATTTTAAAGTGGGCACCCATTCTATTTTTAGAACTACTATCCATTTAAGAAAAATATCTTGATCTAAGGCTCGAGATCCCATTCCTAAATGGGTGTCAATATTTTTAAAATGGGTACCCATTCCTTTCAACATTTTTTTGGCTAAAACTTCCCCTCTTCGTGGACCCAACTTCTTGCCCTTACCCTTTGGTTGAAAAACTATTTTAGAGGATATATATATATATATATATACTTTGGATGGAGGATTATGGATTTGTATCTAAGCACCTACATGTATTTAATATAGTTATTACCCAATTACACTCAATTAGACAAAAATGGATGAGGAATATTATTTTATGAACATTGTGTTATTTGTTGGATTCGTTGTACCATATTGTTATATGGGAGCACTACCAACAAGATAAAAAATGGAATAGATGGTGGTATCAATTCTTATTAAGGTAATGAGAAGAGATACTTATGAAGCTACTAAGGAGGTATTATTTGGTAATGGTAGATAGAAAGGAAAGGGACAAGAAGGAAGATAATTAAATATTTAATCCTTGTGGGATATCTAGGTCTCTTGTTAAGTCTAAATATTTTTTTAAGAACCATACTAAGAATGGTCATTTCAAAAGAGAATACAAGAGGAGAAGAAATTTTAGAAACAATAATCTTATGATGAGTCCAAGAAATCTTCCTAAGGTTATATGGTAATTAATTTTTCACAACCTTGGCTAATCATGCATCAAAATTTGAGGGGTCAATTATCTTCGGTGCATCTTTTCACATGACTTCATAGCAAGGTTGGTTTTAAAAAATAAAGAGTTTGATCATCGAAAGGTGTATATTACAGATAATTATCATCTAATTATTTTAGCCAAGCTAGAGTCCTAATTCAATTACTTGATGAATCAATAAAGGGGATCAATGGTGTACTACTTAGTTTCACATGGAATGCATATTTTATAAGTAAATAAGATAATATTGGTGTAAAAATACTTTTATTTAGTGGAGGGTTTAACTTTATTGATTCTATTTTCATGCATAAAATTTAAATCTCATTAAATATCTAAACATGAGGAGACATCATATAGTTTAGAGAGTTCAAAAGAGGAGGTAGAATATTCACTTTGGCTCTTAACGAGGTAAACTTGGCACAAATAGAAACTAGATACGTAGAGTCCACATAATTGGAGATGAATATTTTTTCTCATATTACTAACACTAATGATTCTAGGAATATATAGGAGGCTATGGATATGAATGATGCAAAGTACTAGAAATTGGTGATCAATTAGGATATGGCTACATTAAAGAAAAATGATACATTGGCCCTAGTAACTTTTCCTAATGGTTGTAAACTATTTTGGATGTAAATGAGTGTTTAAGAATAAAATTGGTTTGAGTAATAGTACTGAGAAGTAAACGGTGAGATTGGTTATGAAGGTTTATTCCAAGTTAAAAAAATTCCTTATGGTGAGATTTTATCCTTATTTGCTAAGATGATATTGTTAGAAGCTAAGATCTTAAGATACTAATCATTATAAAATAATATAAAATAAATAAATAAGAACCATATAAGAATATATTTTATGTCATGCCCATAATTTTATAATTAGGACAATAACAAAACCTACATTTAAAAAAAAAATAAACACGTAAAATGCCACACTTTGTCAACCAGGGTCACACACATCTAAACAAATTAACACATCAAGTAGGGTTGAATGAGAAACCTTGTAATTGATACATTGCTTGAGGGTAGGGTGTGAGAATAAATTTCATTTAGTTTGGTACTCAATCCGAGGAAATTGTATAACTATGTTAAATAAACGGGTGAAATATAATGATCATTATATTTCCTCATTAATTTTATTATCTTAGAAGGTTGAGACCTTGAGAAGTAATTGTTGATTGGTAATGTTTACCTATATGAATTAAACCCCATCCACCTAGATTAACCACTAAAGACTAGGTCCAGATTAACTTTATTTTAGACCTTCGATGGTTTTGATACAATTAATGACTTTGCATCTTCATATAAAATCATTAGTTTTACCACCAACAACTCTCCCCTTATGCACCTTGACATCAAAAGAAACACATAATTGGCACTATTGAGTAGCAATGATTTTCCCCCTTTATTAATAATAATATTTTTCATTTACAAGAAATAAGGATTTATTTAAATAATCTTATTAACATTTATTAGTATTAACATTACACATTATATCAATATTGTCATCTTTGCAATATTCATGGCGGTTGCTCATGCTAATTCTATCTTTTACTAGTAGAATTGCCAATACTAATTTCTTGTAATGTTGTTGTTATTACCATGGTATTTCACAATGCTAATACTATTGTTAAATTTCCTTTATTATCTAATTAAAATTAATACTATTCTTACTATTAATCCTATTTACCAACATTACCTATAATATTTATACTAATTTCATTCTAACTATTATCATTAATATTTCCTAAGCTGGGAGTTGTGATGAGTGGGAGCGGGAGAGCTACAAATTCAAACTTGGGAAGTTCTACTGAGGTTGTTGCGAAGGTTGTGGATAATGGAAACACAGATGATGGAAAGAGTGGGAGTCCTTCTCCCCCTATGCATGGCATAACTTCTTCCTTTGTGGTTTGCAGGCTACAATTACTCCTTGTGGTTGAAGCTTCTACTATCATGGAGTGTTCGACTACGACGTTGGGTGCATTACTTCCTGAAGGTCAAAGTTGGAGTCTTATAGGTGTTGGTGGTGATGTTGAGGTCGAGTTGGAGGTGGATGTGCTTTCTCCATTGGATGCTTTGTGGCTTGTGGGTGTGTTACTTGTTTTGACTCCTGCTTCTGAGGTGTGGGAGGTCTCTGCCTGGGGTTGTGTTTCTGGGAGCATGAGGGGGCTGCCTTTAAAGTCCTCTTCTGAGGTTTTGGGCTTTTGGACCTCTTTGGGGTTTGAAGAAGTTTTGGATGGTGTTGTCAAGGGCTTTCCCTTGTGCTGGGTCTCTAGACATTCATGGTTATGTGTACAGACTACTCTGTGTGGGTTTGGCTCCTTTTTGGGGGCTTGTTCTTTGTGTTTTCTAAGCATGGTGCTTTTCCCTAGAATTTGGTTGAAGGTTTTTTGGTTTTGGGGGTGTTATTATTAGCAGTTATGTTCCTCCTCTTGGAATAACTTTGCTAGTGGGACCTTATTAGTGTTGGGTGGATTCCCATGTGGGATCTTCTACTTTTGAGCTTGGGTTGAGACGTTTCTCCTAATAATGGGTTTGGTGTTGATGAGTTGGAAGTTGGACATCTTTAAACTTTCTGATTTTTCTGCTTTGGTGGTGGTTGGGAGCCTCTTTGTTGTGGCTCAATACCCTTGGCTTTTGAAGATGAATTTGCGAAGGGTTTTGTTATTGTTTTTGGGGTTCTTCAAAACCCTTTGGTGTGGGGTGACTCCTGGGTCTTGATCTTCCTTCTTTTGGTGTTCCTCTAGTCCCACAGAAGGATGTTGATGCTAGGGTTTGAGATTTGTGGTTGGGGTGAGTAGATTCTTTTTTATATTTTGAAGACTTTAGTGTTGGTGCTCTTTTCTGGTGGCTCTGAAGAGGGTTGCGTTCCTGGTGCTGGTCCTGGTACTGAGGTTACTGAAGGAGCCCTCACTTGCTTGTTCAATTGTTGTGCTGGCTATCTCCTTGGACCCTATGGAGGTGGGTTATTTTCCTTTTGAGGTGGATTTGAAAGGAGGTTGTCTTTGGGTCCCTCAATTGCGGTTCCTATGGAGGTGGAGGTTGAGGGGGTTGGATTTTATAGGTTGTGGTGGATTAGCTAAGTGATTTTTCCTTTCTATTAGAGGGGAGCTCTCTCCTTTAGAGGTGGAGGTTGAGTCGATTTCCTGGTACCAGATGTTTTTCTACTATACAATTGCTGATTTCTATTTTGGGTTCATGTGGTTTGTTGTGCTCTCTTAGCCCACTTTTGAAGTGAGTTTGTTGGTGGTGCTGGTGTTTTTGATTATGGGTTTGATGGTTTTTGACACCATTAAGGAGACTATGTCCTTTGGCTCTGGGGTGAATTCCATGAGCGATTGGTGTGCTAATGCCTAGCAGATGTAGGTAGGTTATTTGTACTTTTATGGGGTTCTAGGACCAGATAAAAGGGTTTTTGGTCCCAGCTAAAAGCAGGTTGTGTAAGGGTCTCAAGCCCTTTCTTGTTTTTTATTTGCAGTGTGTTGTCATGTTTATCTTTTTGAGGCTACTATAGTGTTGTTGTTGGTTTATGGTATATCATAAGTGCATATTTCTTTCCTTTGTACTGGGTTTCAGACCCCATCAAAACCCATTTTTTACCCTTAATCAAAACTATTATCATTAATATTACCCCTCATATTATTACCAATATTTTAATTTCTACCAATATTGTCATTTTGTTAAAATGTTAATGCCATGGGTATTAATTACTATTATTGATAACAATATCAAAGTTGGAATTATATTTAATATCAATTCCACTATTTATTATATATTTGCATTAATATTTCCACATGGAGGTTAGTTTTGAAACTTATCAGCTAATACAGGGGAAAATGGTGCCACAATCTCTCGCTTGGACAATCAGGCTAAGGGGATTGGCTTAGAGAGATTTGAGGCTCCTGTGGAAACTATGTGGAATTGAGGCCACAAGTAGCTATGGATTCCATAGTGCATTTCCTACAAGTAGCTATGGATTCCATAGTGCATTTCCTAGTTGGCATAGTTAGGATGAAGGGTGAGATGGTTATTGTTAATGCACATCCCATCATGTGTGTTGCATGGATGGACTCTAAGCTCCGTAGGGTGGCGAAGGACTAATGCCATTAAATTGACACATTTTGTGGGTTCTAAGTGGCAACAATGATGACAAAATGATCATTCTAAATATTTAAAATGTGGTAAGGGTCTGGTGCAAAGGTGTCAGCAATGGAAACACTAGTATATCTGGTGGCCATGTGAAAACTTTGGGATTTCCTTGGAAACATTATCGAGAATCACCTTTGTTCAGTGTTTAAAGAATGGAATGAGTTAGCGCTAGGGGTTGTTGAACTAGTGTTGGGGAGTGAATTCATGGTGTCTATAGAGTGCTACAAAACCAATGTGGATATCACCTCTAGATTTTTCACGATGTTGTTGGATTTAAAGATTCTAAAAGCCATGGTTTTTCTCATGGCTAGGAAGTTGGTCATGGTTGACTTGCTCAGTGGCATTGAATATTTCATCATCATTGTCCAACTAGGGGTGGGGCTTCCATGACCTCGTGACATGGTGAGTGCACTATTATTTGGAATTTGTGTCAAGAAGTACTCATTTATTCTAGATGTTAAGAGACATGACCCTAAAGAGCATAGGTAGTGGGCAAGGTGGGGTGTGGAATTCCTGAAAGTCTTTCTATATCTGAAGGAGGCACCAGAGGCAGACTAGAAAGGGAACTTCAAGACCTACCTCCTAGAGGAGGGGATTCTTCTTGAGTGAAGACATGGGTACCACGTTCCTTTTTAGGTTGTGCGTAGGTGATGCGATGGTAAGGTTTTGTCTAATATGGTAAGGTCTAGTTAGGTAATGGATTCTTTTTTTGAATTTTGTTTGGCTAGTTTGGTCTTTAGGGGGCTTGGTGTTTGGTTTGCATCATCGATGCTATTTTTTGGTGAATTCCTATGGGTGGGTGATATGGGAGAGTTTGGGATGATAAAGATGGCAATTCTACCAAGCAAATAGTGTAAGGGAAATGAATGGATGTTTTTTGGGTGATTGGGTTGAAGTATGAAACATCTCCATTATATGGGTGGCACACTGTAAAAATGATTGTTAACATCAATATACAACATATATTTATGAACAAAACAAAATTGAAATATGCTATTCAAAAATAAAAATTGAACTTATAATAGTTTAATGTTATATATATTATTGAGATGTTAAATTAATATCAACAAGAATGTATTAATATAAAATAAATATTAATATGAATGCCTCAATATTATATAATGATATTTAATTATGTTTGTAGCAATGTATAGAAATACATTAAATCTTGCACATAGATGTTAAAATAATATATACATAAAATATGTTATATATAAAGTTTATATTCATCTGATAGAATAGAATTTAATAGTATATATGCAATATATATGTACCTCATATATGATTAAATTTATGGGAAAATGAGGAAATTTAAAATAAAATTTTCAAGTAAGAAAAAATCTTATTTTATTTTGCAATATCTTTATGTCAATTTCAATTTGAAAAATATTACACTACATTTCTCTTTTACACCTATAATATTACATCTAATTTAATTTAGATTTCATATCTATTTATTCACATTACAAAATAACAAGGAATGAAATGAGTAGTTCATTAAAAAATCCTCTAAAATAACTTATAACATTCTTTCTTCTTTACAAATTAGTTGAGGTTTATCCTGCTCCTCTCTCTTCTGTCCGCATTTGAACAACCTTCTCACATGGTGGATTCTTCCCTAGGGATACCCCATGGTCCCCCTCTGTCCCCTCCTGACCTGAGTCTTGACTTGTCGCATGCATAATCATGTCCCTCGGGAGCCACTCCTGGAGGGTCCACGCCTTTGATTTCGGGTCTTTCACATTCACCCATGTTTTTGGTCTTGTCTTGTGAGAAAGTGTCAGTGGTGGAGATTCTTCCAAAAAAAAATTGGTTGAAGGATGTGTTGACCAATAGAAAATAGAGTTCAAATCCCTCACTTATTTTTGAAGAGGAATTCAAAGCTTCTGCAACAAATTTCTCTATTTTTGATACTGTTAGTGATAGGATTCTCTCCTCCATGGAGAATGCACTTGTGGGTTAGTTTCTCTCTTTCTATCCTCCTATGGATATGGTTCAAAGGTGGGATGCTACTAAATGAAACCTCAAAGGAAATGTGGAAATTTGTGCAATGTTAGGTGGTCTCTTCATGTTCAATTTTACACCTTCGAAAGACTTTGTTGCGGTCCTCTCTTCTGGGCCTTGGGTTTATGGAAAGCACAGTCTAGCATTATGTCGCTAGAAGTTGGGATTTGACTTGTAGTGGACCTAAAAATATCAGCACGGATCTGGGTTCATCTACTTGGGTTGCCCTAAGAATACTGGGATGAATTCATCAACAAGAGAATTGGGGACACCTTGGGGTAATTCATTACTTCTGATTCCATCACCAAATTGAATTCTAGGTTAGTTTTTTCCCACTTTTGTGTGAACATTAGTGTGAACAGGACACTTCCTAACTATGTGAAACTATTTTCTAAGTTTGGAAACTGGGTCCAACCAGTGTACTATGATAATGTTGTTATTTATTGTTAGAAGTGTGCTAAACGTAGCCACCTTGTCTCCAACTATAAATCCTTGTTTAATTGGCAGCCTAATCTAGGAGTTTCTGTTGTAAGTTCTCATCCTCTTGTGGAAAATGATTTTCTAAAGGATGATGACTCTTCGACTAAGTTTTCCTCATGAGGTTTGGTTAAACCACCTTTCTCTAGGGATCATCTTATTGGGTTACTGATTGCTAGTGATGATCTGACTTCAAGCCTTTCCATTCCTTCTCTAGCTTTGAATGAGGTTGTTGATAAGTCTTTGGATGTCGATGCTCTATCCTCTTGCCTTACTTTGGGGGGGATCAGTTAGTTGGAGGCTCCCTATTGTAGGTGGGTTCTACTGGGATGAGTGAGACTATGGGAGAAGAAGGTGAATTTTGGGAGGATGAGGGCACTAGAGTTATTGATGAAACTATTGTTAATAAAAAGGATTTGATGTTGGAGAAATTTGTTGAAGAGGAGAACTAGGTAACCCCAAAGAAAAAATGGAGGAAAAAGAAGGTGGATGTGGGAGGTGACTCCAAACATGGTAGACCCAGCCAAAGACATATTATGCTAAGAGAGACTATAAATGAGATTTCCTTGGGAGAACAAATGACATTGGATGTGTCCTCCAAGAAAGGTAAAAAATGAAGGTCATGTCATGGAATGTGCCTGGGCTGAATAGCTCCCACAAGCAGCTAGCTCTGAAGAAATATTTTTTAGAACATAAGATCAATGTGTTACTTTTATAAGAAACCAAGATGAAGAAAGAAAATTTTGATAATATTGCTAAGTATTTATTGTCAAGAGCCTCTTACTCCTATAGTGATGTTGAAGGGGCATTGTGTGGTGTTTCTATTCTTTGGAACCCTTCTAGGTTTAATGGCTAAAAACTATACTACTGCATGAGTAGTGTGGGAGTTTCCTTCTCCTACCCAGGTGGCTCTTGGTCTCTTATCAATGTCTATGCTCCCAACCAGAGAAATGCTAGAAATTCCTTGTGGCAGGATCTTTCTAGTTGGGTTAAAAACAATAGTGGTTCTCATTGGTTGGTGGCTGGGGACTTCAACTCCCCCTTATATCCTTTGGATAAAAGTGGTGAACTAGTGGATTACTCTGATAACATGACTAATTTGGCTAACTTCCCAAGTTCTATTGGTCTAATTGACTTTGACTTATCCGGCCAAGCTTTTACTTGGACCAACAAGCATCTTGGAGAGGACTTAATACAAGTGAGATTAGATATATTCCTCTATTCTAGTAACTGGACTGGCTTGCTCAGTGCCAACCTTAGGACTCTACCCAAAATGGTGTCGGACCACAATCCTCTGCTGCTAATCTCAGATGACCTATCTATTGTGGGACCTTTCCCCTTCTATTTTGAGACAATGTGGAATTCCCACTCTGACTTTAAGGAAAAAATTGTTGAATGGTGGAACATTCCCGTTCATGGTTCTCCCATGTTCAGGGTCTTTTTTAAACTTAAACATATTAAATGTATTGTGAAAGGCTGGAAAAAATGTGTCTTTGGAGATGTTTTCCAGAAGAAAAGAGTTATTGGGAAAAATTTGGAATATATACAAAATAAAATGGAGGAGGGGGATGTCAGTCTACCTACTTGCAACCAGGAAAAAGAGAGTCGAAGGGAGTGGGTGAAAATTCTAAGGAAAGAGGAAATTTTATGGAAACAAAAATTCAAAGTCCAATGGCTGAAAGAAGGTGACAGGAATATCCCTTTTTTTCACGTTTCAGCCATCAAACATAAGAAAAGGAATCAAATATCTAAACTACTTAATTAGAAGGGGGAGGTGATCACTACACCCACCTATATTAGTCTCTTGGCTATTGATTATTTTCAGAGGAATTATTTGGATCCTACTAAGGCACCTAATCTGGATTTGGAAAGTCTATTGATAGACCCTCTCCTGACTATCATTACCCATAATGATAACCTTGGGATTCTCTATGTTTTCACTCTTGAGGAGGTCCAGTTGGCTACTTTTAGTATGAGGGATTTCAAAGAATCTAGCCATGATTGTTTTCCACCATCCTTATTTCAAATCTTTTGGGAGATTTTTGGTGAGGAACTCATCTTGGAAGCTCGTTATTTTTTTTTAATTTGGTAAGATTCTCGAACAATTGAACCAAACTTTCCTAGCCTTAATCCCTAAGATTTTTGATCCCTAGTGAATGACTAATTTTTGACCCATTAGCCTCTGCAATACCTTTTATAAAATCCTCTCTAAAACTCTTGTGAACCACATCAAACCTCTCACTGAAAAAATCATTAGCCCCACTCAAAAAAAATTGTGCCTGGTCACCATATCCTTGATGCAACTATAACCACCCATGAACTACTCCATTCCATGGACAGTGCAACTATGTTGGTATGGCCCTTAAATTAGATATCTCAAATTCCTATGATAAGGTTGTTTGGGACTTTATCCCTAAAGTTTTAATCAAGTTTGGTTTTGATCAATCTGTGGTCAAATTCATAATAGAATGTGTAACAATGGTCAAGTATTTTGTTCTAGTGAACGGGGATTCTTTTAGGTTTTTCTTTGCTGGGAGAGGTATCAGACATGTGATCCCCTTTCACCCTATATATTTATAATGATTGCAGATGTGTTGAGCAATAACTTTGCTAATCTATTGTTGGATGGGTCTTTAAAGGGAATCAAGACTGCCTCTTCTTTAGATCCGATTGTGATCTAACAACTTTTGGGTGATACTTTCCTATTCGGGAAAGCCTATGTGATTGAAGCTAAGGAAATGGAAAAAATTTCTTAACAACTATGTTGCTTGTTCTGCTCAGTGCATTAACTATAATAAAAGAATGATTTACTTCTTTAAAAACACTTGTAATTTGAAAGCTAGGGTGACTTTTGTGATGAGTTGTATGAGCGGCTCTCTTCCTTCGGTTTACCTTGCTCTTCCCCTCACTATCAAGGAGGTCACTCCTAACTTTTAGAATTTGGTCCTTGAAAGGCTCCATCCTTAGACATGTTGGTAAACTTCTACTCCTTTCTGCTACTCTTCAGGGTATCCTTGTCTACTTCCTTTCTATATTCAAGATCCCTAGATATATAGCTGAGAAATTTGAGAAAATTAAAAGGAATTTTCTCTAGTCCAAGACCAAGCACAAGAAGAAATTTTCTCTAGTTAAATGGGAAAAAGTTTGTCAGCCTAAAGATTGTGGTGGGCTTGGGATTAGGATTGTCTATTACACTAACAAGGATTTGATGGCCAAAGTTGGTTGGGATCAACTAAGGAAAACATAGGATTTGTGTAAAATTGTGAATGCTAAATATCTTCAAAACATACCTTTAGTTAACTGCCTCTTGGAGGTTCATCCTTCGAGTTCCTTGGCCTGGAGAAACATTTGTAGCCTGCAGGGTCTCCTCAGGATTGGGATGAAATGGAAGATTGGTAATGGTAATAAAATAAAATTCTAGGAAGTTCCCTTGTTACTTGATACCCTGTTGGAAAATTATTAATTTAGAAATCTTAAGAGGCTAGCTCAATGGTTCTTTGGTTTTCATATCAATGACTATCTCCTTGGGCCACTTGGTGCTAGGAAGTGGAATATTTTGTCTTTGTGCTGCCCTTTGTCCCCTGAACTAAGCCTCTTGGCTAAGTTAGTATAGGATTTTCTCTCACTTACTAGACTCCCCTCAACCTCCTTGGGGGATGAATTCTTCTGGACTCATGATAAGCAATGAGATCTTTCAGTTAAATCAGCTTACAATTTGCTGATGGACCGAGGTGTTGTCATTGACCTTTGGAAGAGGGTTTGGAACCATCAAATTATCCCAAAATTTATTTTCTTTTGGTGGACCACCTATCACAACATGATTCTTACCAAGGACAACTTTAGAAAAAGGGGATTCTAGATCCCCAACAACTTTTTTTTATGTAAATATAATGAATAATCTGTAGACGAGTTGTTGTTACACTGCTTGTTTTTTGTTGATGTGTGGGGAATGGCTATTGAATGCTTATGCATTCAATGGACCATCTGTAAGTATATTAAATCTTTTATATTGAGCTAGATTGGACAATTCATTCACCTCTTACCTTGTGAAATTTGGAACCAGGTTCCTCCCATTATCTGTTGGTGTTTATGGAAAGAGAGAAACAATAGGATCCTTGGGAACATTGGGAGGTGTCTGTAGGAGGTATTTTGTATTGGTTCTCAACTCATTGAGGAAAAAAATTCTCTCTTCAAAGGGAAAACTCTGAATAAGGGAGCAACTGCATGAGAAATAATTATGGCCAAGGCTTGCCATCAAAACTTGGATGCAAGGTCCTATGCCAACTCCAAATCCTTGGATAGAAGTAACACTATCTGGAAGCCTTTGCATAGGGGTTGGTTTAAACTTAAATTTTATGGGGCATCCAAATGCAACCCAAGCAGAGCTAGCATAGGAGGTGTTATCAGAGATTTCAAAGGAAAATTTGTGGCTAGTTATGCTGGGGGAATAGATTTCCAATCTTCTATGATTGTGGAAGCTCGTGCATTTCTCAAGGGCTTACTTATTGTTGTTTCTATGGGGATTGAGAACCTTCACATTGAAGGTGATGCTAAGTCCATTATTGATGTTGTTAACTTTGGCAGATTACTGGTGTGGAGCACTAAGGATATCCTACTAGACATAAGGATTTTTTTGTCTAAGTTAAATTTAAATAATATTACCCACATTTATCGGGAGGGCAATCATGTGGCTGATCCCTTAGCCAACTTTGGCACACATTATAATTTCTCTAAGTGTTGCTGAAATTTTGGGAATGTACCACCATGTATTTCGGGTCTAATCTTGAAAGAAAAAAGCCCTTACTTAATCAATGATGATAACTAAACATGTGATTTTAGGGGTTTTCTGGGAAGTCCACATGCTTGTCTTATGGGCTATGAGTACGGGTGTTAATGTTGAGGTGGCCTACAAGTGGAAAAATTTGAAATTTTTTTGTGATTTTCGTCTTGGAAAAAAAGGGAATCATGAAGAATTATGGCGGGTACCTTGTGATCAAGGCCAGGCAGGGCCATACCTTATGTAATCTCCTTCTGGGGATTGTGATAAGCTATCATATTTTTATAAATTCCTTTGATTTAAATACTGATGTGACTATTCATTATGAGGAAAATCTCCTTTTTGGCTCTATCATTTCTGTTATATTGTCTCCTCTTGTAAAGACTGGGCTCTTTGTTATTTCTAATTTTGGTCTCGCAACCATCCTACCTAGGCTTTTGTGTAAGAACAACGTGGCTAGAAAACCTTTCTTTCCCATCATTTCCTACTTACCTAGCCACAAATGTTTGAAGATTCTAATTAATTATACAACCAATATTGAGTTAAGAGATTTACCTCCTCATGTGTGTGTCCTACACATTGCTTTGATTAACCAACGCTGCTTTGTTTGGCTAAAAATCCTAAGTGTGCAAATGACCTTTCTCTTAACCATTTTCTCCAACATTTTACTCTCATAGGTTCTTCGTTTATTCCTTGTGTAGAGAGGCATTATGGGTGGTGATCATGTGTGAACAAAGCCAGACAACTGCAGTGAATTTCACAAAGATCCGTTGGTGTGGCATATATGTGTTGAAGGCAGTTTGGCTCCCCTGATGGAGAGTCGAGTGGGTAGCCCACCTAATTTATGTTGGAAAAATAAGGATAAACAACTGAGAGGGGGATTGAATTAGTTGATACCAAAATCAAACTTATTCAACATTAATCAACCTTTAATTTCAGATCTAATAATTAACAGTGCAAGCATAAATCAATAACACATTAGACACATATGAACACCAATATTTTATACATGGAAACCCTGTTAGGGGAAAAACCATGGTGGTTGTTAGTCCACAAGATTATACTCTGATAAAAGTATAATGAAGAGTAAATAAAGAATGCACTTGTATTTAGGCACAATCCCTAGAGCTCACTACTCAGAGGAAGACTCATTGCCTTACATACAATAATTAGATTAAATCCATCTAATGAACATGAATTAAGAAATTAGCTTCTTCACAAGCCTAATTACAGTTCTGGTTAGGCACAAATACACAACGCTCAACCTTCTTCACACTCTCCTTAATCTCTTTCACACTCTATTGTGATTTTGAATGATTTGAACTTTATTCACACATGTACTTCACATACACACACTGAGCATACCTCAAAATGATGAAAAAAATTTCTCTTATCTATCTACTAAATGGATTTACATCAACTACTCTGTCGACCACAAATAAAGAATAGATTACAACTATCGGCCTCAATACATAAATGAATCTTAATGCACATCAACACAAGTCGGTCATAAAATAGTGAGGACCCAAATAAACATCTTTGAATGTCATGCCAAATAATAAAATATTAATCCTCTTGCATCTACAACATGCTACCACCATCATGTCATCCAAGAACATGAAAACTCAAGCACACATCAGAAAAATCTTCGATCATAAACTCTCTAATCAATGCAGAAGTACAAAACTGATAGATGACAATCTAGACTCATCCATGAATGTCACAAGAACATGTGCAACTATTGAAATTGCCAGACTTTTATCCTCTTCTTCCAAGAACACTTTCTACAGTAACAAAATGACTGTAGGAACATAGAGCTTCATAACTTTCTCAAATATTGATGCATACCACTAAAAATTTCAGAAAACACACTAGGTAGAATCAGAAACAAACCCTTTAATGCACACCACCTAGTTATCAACTTACAACACTTTCCACCACTCTGACCTTCTTAGCTTCACTAGCTACCTGCAATATATTTATTACAATTTTCTCTATATCCTCGACATATGCAACGTTCAGAATCACCAATGATAATAGTGTTGACATCAATGACAACCACATATCAGTAACACAACCACAAAATCCAAAAATCTCCCCCTTTGGCATTGATGGAAACACATGATGTGAAAAATACCATCAACCCAGCTAGATCTTCCAACAATCTCCTCCTTAGATTTTGCATTCTTTTCCTATTTTCTCCTTTCACTTTATTCTTCTCTCATGTTTTTCACATTCTTTCTCCCCCCCTTTGACATCAATGGAAAAGGTAGACATGCTTTGGTCCTCATATTTACCACTTCTGACTACTCCCCTTGAGTAGCAGCCACCACAACATCAATCTGGAATATGATATGACTATGAATTCATAGACTAATGCAAAGACCTGCATCACTTAGTTCTGATCAAGAGGGGAAATCACCCCTAGCTTGCTTCTGAGATACTCAAAAGTATCCTTAGGCAATGGCTTCGTAAATATGTCTGTAATTTTCTCCTTGGTGGGTATATACTCTAGTCTAACTTCTTTGTTACTTACTTTATCTCTCAAGAAGTGATATTTGATGGATATATGCTTTGTCTTTGAATGCAACATTAGATTCTTAGAAATGTTTATGGCACTTGAATTATCACAGAATATGGCAATGGGTTCTTCATACTCAATTCTAACATCTCTTAGTATTTTCTTCATCCACAATACTTGAGTAGAACTATGTGTAGCAACAATATATTCTACCTCAACAGTAGATAATGAAACAAAAAAATTCTCTTTGCTTAACCAAGATACCAACATCTTCCCTAAGAAGAATGCACTGCCAATAGTACTCTTCCTATCATCCACATCTTCTACCCAATCAGCATTAGTAAAAACTCCTAGGATAAGATCATCATCCCTAGGATACAAAAGACCAAGATCAACTGTTCATTTCAGTATCTAAATATTCTTTTCATAGTAGTCAGATGAGACTCATTAGGATCAGATTGATATCTAGCAACCATGCATACAACATTCATTATATCTGGCCTAGTCTGAGTCAAATAGAGTAATCCACCAATCATTTACCTATATCTTGTCTGATTTTATTTAGGAGAATCATCAATCTATGTAAGTTTGCATCCAGTTACCATATGTGTACCAACTGGCTTTGAGTCTTCCATGCCAAACTTTTTTAGTAACTCTTTTACATATTTAGACTGAGATACAAAAATTCCATCATCTAACTGAGTGATTTGTAGTCCTAAAAAGAATTTCAACTCTCCTATCATTGACATTTCAAACTCAATTTTCATTTCATCAACAAAATTCATACACAAATCATCATCACCTTCAAAAATAATGTCATCAACAAAGACTTCAATGATCAACTTTTTATTCTGATCCAACTTGAAATATAGATTGCTATCAGCAATATCTTTATTTAAATCCAAGTTTCAACAAGTATTTATCCAATCTAGCATTACAAGCTCTAGGAGCTTGCTTAAGTCCATATAGAGCTTTCTTCAATTGACATACCATGTTTTCTTTGTCAGTTAATTGAAATCCATCTGATTGTTCAACATAGACTTCTTCTTCTAGCTCACCATTTACAAATGTTGACTTTACATCCATCTGATAGACTTTGTAATTCTTGTAAGTAGCATAAACAAGAAATAATCTTACAGGTTTACTTCTAGCAATACGAGCAAAAGTTTCTTCAAAATCAATACCTTCCATCTATGAGTACCCTTTGTAAACTAGTCTTGCTTTGTTTCTGACCACTTCACCTTGTTCATTCAGCTTATTCCAAAACACCCATTTGGTTCCAGTCACATTTTTGTTCTTAGGTCTAGGAACAAGATCCCATGTATCATTTTTATCTATCTGCATTAGTTCCTCTTTCATGGCTTCCATCCAATATTCACCATTCTATGCTTCATTGATATTGCTAGGCGCAATTTTGGAAATTAGACAATACTCTTTTAAAATTATTCTTCTAGTTTGCACACCTTTTCTTTTATCTCCTATGATCTAATTGTCAGAATGATTTTGCCTTACATACTTGGGAGTTTTAGGATTTTATCTGACTTCTTGTTCTTGTATTCTTTCTTCTGCACTTCTACTAGTTTTTGCTTCTTGATTCCCTTGGTTCACCAGAACAATTTGAAGTTGATTCTATGTCTGAACATTATTTCCATTGTTAGCATTATCATGTTGATCATCTGAATTATATCCACTACATTTGGATGGTCTAACAATATCTTCATCAACTTTGACAATTGCACTCTCAACCATTTTCTTCAACCTTTTATTAAAGCACCGGTAAGCTTTTCTCTTAGTAGAGTAACCTAAAAATATTCCTTCATCACTTCTAGCATCAAAATTTCTTGTATCATCATCTCTCTTGATGTAGCATTTGCTTCCAATATTTTTGAAATATTTGATAGTAGGCCTATAACCAAACCATAGCTCAAAAGGGGTTCTTCAAGAATTACTGTTAACATTCACCCAATTAATGGTATACACATTAGTACTTATAACTTCTCTCTAGTAGAAATGAGGAGCATTTTCTTCTAGCATCATGGTTCTAGCTGTATCTAGAATGGTTTTATTATTTCTTTCAACAAGTCCATTTTGTTGAGGGGTCTAGGATGTAGATAGATATCATTGGATTCCATGCTCTTCACATAAAGAATTGAATTCCCAAGAAGTGAATTCACCACCTCTTTCTGACCTTAGGCATTTGATCTTTTGACCTATCTCATTTTCTTCCATAACTTTGAAGCTTTTGAACTTTTCAAATGCTTCATCTTTTCTCTTAAGAAATCAACCCATATCATTCTAGAATATTCATCAATAAGCAACATAAAGTACCTTTCTCCTTGTAGACTTTTGATTCTGGATGGACCACATAGATTAGTATGTATCAATTCTAGTACTCCATTAGAGTTATATTGTTTGCTCCGAAAAGAATTTCTAGTCTGCTTTCCCATCTGACATTGCTTGCACATAGTGTTAGTAGGCTTCACTAACATAGGAAGATCTCTAACTACTTGAGTAGAGATTACCTTGAAAATTTTATCAAAGTTAATTTGACATAGCCTCCTATGCCATAAGAAACTTACATCAATTTGAGCAATTAAACAAATTTCACTCGCAACACTCAAGTGAAAAATATTACCTTTTTTCTTTGTACCTAAAGCAATCATATTTCTAGAACTTACCCTTATTTTGCACTTACCATCCTTCAACTAAAGATTGTAATCCCTGTCTACCATCTTTCCAACACTCAACAAGTTATTCTTTTAAGTCTTCTACATAAAGAACATCATTAGTATTGTGCTTACCACCAAAAGAAATAGTTCCTCTTCCATGAATCACACCAGAAGTGTTGTCTCCAAATCTTACAACACCACCATCATAGTTTTCCAAAATTACAAACTTTATTTTTTCACCAGTAATATGATGTGAGAATTTGTTGTCAATTACCCACTCATCCTTTTCTTAAATTTTTGTTGCAAGAGCTTTCTCAACATTCAAATTACTAGTAGATTCAGTGGACACCTGGCCATTTTCTCTTATAGCAATCAATACCCTTTCATCTTCATTTCCAGTTTCTTTATTAGACTCATCATCAGTAACACCTTCTTCAACATAGTAAAATTTCTTTTGAAATCTAGTCTTCTCAGGTTTGTACTTAGAAACTCTTTCAGGACATCTTGATGCAAAATGACCTATCTTACTGCAAGAAAAATTATTGATAGGTAAATTTCCTTTGTACTTACCATGACCTTTGGCTTCTCTTTTCACAATCAATGCTTCTGGCTCATCTAATTATTTTTCTTCATCTTCAATCCGTTTCATCTCATCTTCATATTTGAATTTCCTTTTGTAACTCTCTCTCGGATTGTATCTCTATTGGATTTTTTAGGATATAGTATCTTTGAATGCAAACTTGGTCTTAGGAGTAGATTCACCAAATTAACTTAGCTCAAAGGCAACAATTTTTTCAATCAACATGTCTCTTGTCACATTTTTCATTGTCATGAGTTCATCAATAGCACGAACTCGTGATTTGTAGGCGGGGGGCACAGATCTAAGTACCTTAGCCGCAATTTCTTCTTCATACAAGGTTCCACCAACACATCTAATGCTCATCACCAGTTCATTTATCTTTTGAGAGAAATAGAGAATGTTCTCATCTTCACTCATCTTCATGTCTTCCCACTTTCCTTTTAAAATTTGTAGCTTAGAACTTTTCACTAGTGCATCTCCTTCATACAATGTCTCTAACATTTTTGATATCTCATGTACAGTCTTTAATCCTATCACATTTGTCATCTTTGAATCTGTCAAAGCACTAAAAAATGCTTCAATATCCCTAGTATTAACTTATTCTTTCTTGATCTCATCCTCAGAGGAGGGACAATTCTGAGGAATAGTATATGCTCTCTGTGTGATCTTCTAGAAAGGTTCACTAATGCATTTCAAATGATACTCCATTCTGACTTTCCATAAAGAGTAGTTTGTTCCATCAAATCTAGGACTATCCTTCTTGTATGGTTCGATCTCGGATCCCCTCAAGATATTAGGCTTCTTTAGAGGAACCAGATCTGATACCAATTGTTGGAAAAACAAGGATAGACAATTGAGATGGGGGTGAATCAATTGTTATCAAAATAAAACTTATTCAACATTAATCAAACTTTAATTTTAGATCTAATAATTAATATTCCATGCATAAATCAATAACACATCAGATACATATGAACACCAAGATTTTATACGTGGAAACCTTGTTAGGGGAAAAACCATGGTGGATGTTAGTCGACAAGATTATACTTTGTTAAAAGTATAATGAAGAGTAAATAAGGAATGCACTTGCATTCAAGCACACTGAATAGATCTCACTACTCAGTGGAAGGCTCACTATCTTACATACAATAATCAAATTAAATCCATTTGATGAACATGAATTAAGAAATTAGCTTATTCACAAGCCTGATTATAGTTCTGATTAGGCACAAATACACTTCCCTGAACCTTCTTCACACTCTCCTCAATATTTTTCACACTTTTCTCTACTTCTGAATGATTTGATCTTTATTTGCATATGTAGTTCACATACACACACTGAGCATACCTCAAAATGAGGAAAACAACTACTCTTATATATCTGCTACATGGATTTACATGAACTACTTCTGTCGACCACAAATAAATAATAAATTGCAACTGTCAACCTCAAGACATAAATGAGTCTTAATGTGCACCAAACACAAGTCATTCACAACATAGTGAGGACCCAAATAAACACCTTCGAACATGCCAAACAATAAAATATTAATCCTCATGGATCCGCAACATGCTACCACAATCATTTCAACCAAGAACATGAAAACTTGAGCACACATCAGAAAAATCTCTGATCACGAACACTCCAATCAATGTGGACGTAAAAAACTGATAGAGCATGATCTAGACTCATCCATGAATTTAATAGGAACATGCACAACAACTGAAATTTCCATACTTTCATCCTTTTCTTCCAAGAACATTTGCTACAGTAACAGAATGACTGTAGGAACATAAAGCTTCATAACTCTCTCAAATCTTAATGCATACCACTGAAAATTTCAGAGAAAACACTAGATAGACTAGACAAAAAGCCCGTTAATGTGCGCCACCTACTTATCAACTTATAGGAATTTCCACCACTCTAAGCTTCTCAGCTTCACTAGCTATGAGCAATATATTTATTACAATTTTCTCAATATCCTTGACATATACAACATTCAGAATCACCAATGCTAATAGTGTTGACATTAATGACAACCACATATCAACAACACAACCACAACATCCAAAAATTTATCTGTGCATTTTTCCAACTCTTGGAAAGACTAAAGAGTGACTCTAGGTGGGATTTCCTTTGAAGTGAACAAAGATGGACTGCACAGGTGACATGGCTGGAGAGTTCTGGTAAGAAGTATTTGAAGCATACCAAGACCCAGGATAATGATAGTATGAATGTGTTATTTGTGGGGAATGAGAAGTAGGTCTGTAACTAGTTAGGATTTGAGAGACAGGCCCTTTCAGAGCCATGGGACCAAGTCTGTCGGGCCCTCATGAAGTTTGTTACTCTTGAAGGTAGATACAAAACTTTCTACTTATACCATTTCCCTCTTTTAAATCACCTTAGGCATAAAATTTTGTTAAGATTTCCTTTCTTCCTACTTAAAGATTTAGAGAGCTTTGTTGAGAAATGCATTGAAGCTGTTGGCCTTAACCCCAATGATATCCCTCCCTTGCAACTACACAAAGGTCTCATTATGAGACTCTACCACTTCCATCTTGTGTTATACCTGCCCAAACACATATCTATTATCTGTGTTGAGGAAATTGAACCTCTTGTTGTGGCTAATATTTCCCTGGTTGATTCTAAAGGTCGCATCTGAAATACCCATCTAGTTGTCATCGTTAATCACAAGCTTAAACCTGCTGCTAAAATGCTTAAGAAGAATCAGGGAAATACCTAGACTAGTATTGCAGCTAGTCTCTATGATCTCAAGTCGAGCCCTGCCAAGATTGCTAGCAAAATCACCCCAAAGAAGAAAGGAAAAGATGATGTGAAGGGTTTGATGGAGCTTCTGACAAAGGACAACAAAGGTAAAAATGTGGTGGGTAAAGGTTCTAAGGGGGACATGATGGTTTTACTGATGATTGTGACTAGTGGTGAGACCATCATCAGAAGGTTTGGTAGATTGGCTAAGAACAAGAAGAAAAGGCAGATGGACTTGGAATTAGAGGAGGAGCGGTCTGACATCAAAGATTACAGGGATGAGGAGGTGTCTGGGGATGAGGAGGAGGAGTATGCTGGAGGGCACCACTCCATTCCTGATACAAACAAAGTGCAAAAAGAGAACTCATCTTCCCATTCCTTGAACCCGATCGATGTCGAGTGTGTTGATAATGTGAAGGTTGTTGATGATGGGGAGGAGTGTCATGTTCTACAAGTTAGAATGGATAAGTTGGACAAGAAATTTTGTGGCTTGACCTATTTTACTATTAAGTTGGTTCACTTTGTTACTAGAACTCTATCTATGGTTATAAAGGATGAATTGGATAGGGGTGATCCCACAAAGCTGGTTTACAATTTCTGAGAGGAACTAATTTTTGCTGAAATCACATATTTTTAGAAAATATAATGATTCAAGCCTTTAAAAGTTCTATTTTAAGGATTCCAATTGAAGAGGGTTTTATCAAACCACCTTAGATCAAACCCCCTTGGATAGAACCTCGCTAGTTTTAAACTATACCTATAAATGAGTCTCCTTTACACCTATCAAAATGCTAATAAAATAACACTTTTGATTTACCTTTTGGGGGATTAAATGAATTCATTTAAAATTTATTTCAAATGATTACGGTAATCCTCAAAATGAGCTATCCCATGAATATAATTTTAATATGTTTTGGTTTTATTATGTATGTGTTTTTTTAGTTTTATTAAACATAGGTTTTTCACTGAAAATCAAGATCTTTGTTTTGTACATGTGGAAAAATAGAAAATTATCAAAATATATATATTTTAAATATGTTTGTGTTGGGTATTGATATCCTTTATTCATTAAAAAAAAAAAATTGAATTTTGATACATACAAAAAAAGTTATGTTGTATACAGTCCGCCTATGTTTGAATTGCAATTGGTTTGACTTCGAAACTCTATTAAGGAAAAAATATTCAATAAAAAACTATGAGACCAAATGAAAGTGATAGATAACATAGTTACAAATCTAAATTCAAAAAAAAAGAATTTTATCCTTCATACAAAAAAAATTATGTTGTATACGGTGAGCGTCACTTTTTAAAAATGTTGTTTTCTGAAAAAAACAAGTTTTTGTGGGAGATGGAAAAAGAAGTGCAATCTTATTCCAAAAATTTTGAAAAAAATATTTTTAGAATCTATAGACAAAATTTGATGAGACTATAGTTTGCATCATCTTCAAATTTCTCACGGTTTAGCCGCTATAGGTGCCTGAATGTGAAGATTTAGTTAAAAATAATAATTTCAGTGTCCAGTTTGGCCAAAAATTGTAAACCACTATTGTGGGATCACCCATAGGAAGAATGTTGATGATGACTAGGGATGGGTTTTGGATGAATTTGTTGATCTCTTGTCAAAGAACTGGGAAAATGCTAGTTAGTTTTTATTTTGTCTGTGTTTTTCCTATCTGTTGTTGATTCATGGTCTTGTTTATTCTGCCTTAGTTTCTATGTTTTTTGGACTTGAAATTTTTGTCCCTTGTGGCCCTATGTGTTAAGGGTACAACACCCTATAAATACTGCTTACCTTATCAAAAACATTATTTATTCTTTTAAAAGTAGAAGGGTTTTACAATATGGTGCTTTATACTCCATCATAAGAATGAGAAACAATACAAAAGAAATGTAATGCCCCACCAAGTAACCCTAAAGGAAGTTGTAATTAACGTCTTAAGCGAACCAATTTTTTTTTTATAAAGTGCATTTAACATACACATTCACTTACTAATTAACAACAACCTCTAAGACTACAAGGTTAGGATTACTTAAACCCACACATACATATTACATATAACCGTAACATTATAACTTTATCAAATAAACATAATATATCATAAGAATACCACCTAACATAATAAAATAATCAACCAAGATACAATCTCATAAATATTAACTTAATCCAATAGTTATGTCACTCATTCCCAGAATGAGGCAATAGTACTCAAGGTTACAATTACAAAATTCCACCTCATAAACATAAGAGGGATAAAATAACTTATACAAGTTAAAATATTACAATGCAAGATAATACAACAAGAACCACGAGCTGTCCATCTAGATGTCTCGCCACCAAGTACTGCAGATAGATGGGGACCCAATGGTTTTGGTGCATGTTCCACCCAACCAAGTGGTACCCGAAGGCCCACCCCCCATGCTAGGAGATAGTAACAAAGTAACATGGACAAAGATCTACTACCTCTAACCAAAGACAGACTCATACTGACTCAAACTGACATAACCAAATAAATGCCATCAATAAGTACAAATCTAGTACAACTCAAGTACAACATTCACATCACTGACATAGGTCACATTGCTTCTAGACATGATATTAATCAAGTATGTTCAGAGAACCATACATATAAAAAAAATAACAATAGTTGTCCTAGATAGAGTGTCATCGTAAGGTTTGTCATGAGATCTCCTCTGGGCATTTTTCATAGGCTCCGGTAATCCTAGTGGCCTCAATCGAATCTCGACACTCATACTCACTCATGTAGCATCAAATACCTCTCGTACTGACAAGATAAATGACTATGCCATTCCAGGCCTTCTCACTCATCCCAAGTCTAAACGAGCCCTTGTGTCTATGAGTGAGGGTTAAATTATCTTGATTAGTGTGAACTGCATCCTAATGATCTAAGTATATTAATTTAATTATCACTTGATTAACTCACTTCTGAAGGTTACCCGATTTACCACTTTGGGCTCCGACCCCTAACAAAAGCCACTCTTCTATTCGACAACACACACCCAAACAATCCACCAAGGGAAACACAAGTGCATATCAACTAGGCATCATAATCCACTCCAAAACAATGAGGAAACAAAAGATAGAACCCACTCCAAACATCTTGTAGGCAACAATCACATAGTCCACTCTTTTCACAGGAGGTACAAAAGATCCCCGTTCAAGGAAACCAAGTAAACTGAAAAGACGCCATGCACTACCCAAGGGAAAACAATTGGATGACATAAAGTTCAACAACCCTTATCTTCTAGGTTCTTCTGGAAGACTTATAATTTAGGACTAACACTAAATCCCAAAACCAACAATGCAACTTGATGACATAGCAACAAAAGCATTCAAGTCATTAATCAAATCTAATATTTGGATTTCCTAAATCCATACTCATTCAATAGGTAGTGTTGACAAAGTCAAAGACACGATAACTAGATCATCTAAAATAATCATAACCCTTATTTCCCTTTTCATTATAGGAAATCTAAAACAATTAAACTTACTTCCCTTTACTAAATACAGAGAATTAAATCCTTTAAGATAATCATGAGGAAGATACTACTTTTGGATATACTAAATCCATATCTCTTTCATAATCCAATCACAATGATTCAATTAATCTAAATAGAAATTAATAAATAATATAATTGATTGCCTCATCAATAAAACAACTTCTTAATTTAATTTTAAATCGACACAAATCCATACAAGTAAATTCTTTCTATTTCCTAACCAAATCTTACATCTCATTCAATTTTCTAGTTAAAACATTCAATCACTTTAATATAATAACATATTGTTTCTCTATCCATTTTTCATATACACTAATCAATCCATTTTTAAATCTCTATTCAATAATATATTGCATGCATCTCATTAAAATAAAATACGATAATGAATTTTACACTTAATATATATATGCTCCATATTATATAGACACCAAATATATATATTAATAAATTTAATTACATATATTCTTTAATATTCCATTTACAATGACTAGATTACTCGATGAAACTAAATAAAACATAATAACTATTTGCCTTTTTCAATATAGTTAGTTTCTAAATTTACTTCTAATGCAACCTAACACTATTGCAAACAATCTTTTCAATTTTCTATCCGGAGTCTATGTCTCTTCAACTATCCATTTAAAAACATGCAATTTCATCAATGTATAAAAATATCTTTTGGTTTATCTATTTGACCATGCATTCATATTGTTTCTAATTAAATCTCATTAATTAAAACAAATATTTAAATATAAATATTTCTATAATTCTTCAATATATTTAAATATCTTTTTCCTTATCAATTTTGACCATACATTCAAAACTTATCTTTTAAATTCTTCATGCAAAACTAAATTACACGCACTTAAATAAAACAAGGTAAATACTGATTGAAAATACTCATGGATATATATATACATCTCAATATATTTTCTTCAATCATATTAACAAAATAAATATTTCCTTTTAAATCAAGTAATTACTTCTATTAAAAAATATATTTCTCTATACATTTTCCATACATACTAATCATTTCTTTTAGAACACTAATAATACCCAATTTGCAACAATAGAATAAAATAAATAAAATATTATTTATTCTCTCAAATGGATATATACCTTCAATATATATATACTAAATATAAATTAATATATTTAAATATATTTAATCATTAACATATCTTCTATTATTTACAAAATATCAAATTGTTTAATTCAAAATAAAATATCCCTTATCATCAATTTTTGAAAATATATATATACTTTTCCAATTAAATCAAATTAATAATTGGACCTTTTACACATGAATTTAAATTCCACAATTAAATTTTAAATTATGCATTCTTTAAATCAAATATTTAACTCTTTCAATTAAACTTTAACATGCCATTTTAAAATAAACAATAATTTCCCCATATGTTTATAATTTTAATTCCACTAATCTAATATACAAATTTTATTTAAAATAATATAAATAAATATAATACTTTAATATTATAAATTATAATATAAAATATTATTAAATAATATTTTAATATTATAATAACAATACATAAAATATTAATATTTATAAATATCAATTTATTATTATTTTATTTTTAGAGTAGCCATTGGAAAATAACTTAACAACAGTCTCATGTTTCAAGCATAAGTCAAAAAATACGATCTGGGTACTTGCGATTTTTTGACAGGGATAAGAAAATTTCAAAATGCAAAAACCCTTTAAATTGCCTGACAACTCAATCTGTGTAAGTGGAGTTATAGGCGACGCAACCAGACCATTTTACCATGAAAAATATAACTATCCTGCAAATTTTAAAATCCGATTTTTTATAATAAACAGAGGGTTTTATTTTCTAAAATCATTCTAAATGCATTGTTCAATCTCTATGTTTGATTTCAATAACAACATAATCGATTTCCCCAAATAATTTAAATTCAACTGAGGTTTTCACAATTTTCACTCAAGAATTTTCACAAACAAAGGCTATAAATTTATTTGATTCTTTTCTCCTAATATCAAATTTGTTTTCTAAAATAGATTTAACAAACAAATCTTTAATCACTACTATTTAAAACAAAACAATCAAGAACAATAAAACACAAAGAGGAAAACTTGGTACAAGAAGCTATAGGAAGAGATGAATTTCTGATGCAAGCCTCCTCCAAAGATTTCCTGAATTTTTTTCAATCCTCCAATGAATTCAATCCAAAACCCAACAAATGCAAACAATCTTTTCTTCAATCAATTCTACAATCAAAACTTTCTTCAAACCCTTATGCAAATTTTCCAAAATTTCTTCTCTGCTGTAAAAATGTGTTTTTCTAGAAACTTTATCCCCTAAAATTAAAACATGTATTCCTTATAAATCAAAAATACCTAATTCAACCCTAATTCACATTACATGCAAATTAGATATTTCAATTTCAATTTCAATTTCAATTTCAATTTCACTTTTCGAAAACCCACTTTCAATTTAAAATGCAATTTGAAATAATAAATTAATTTCCAAAGTTGCAACTAATTTCCCAAATAAACATTTAATTACAATTTCTAATTTAATTCCCACACATTGAAATTAAATTCCAAAATTAATTTTAATTCTTTTATTTCCTTTCATTCTCTTGCATCACGTTTAATTAATTAATTTAATTATTTAATAACTAAATTCAACCCCCTTGGATTAAATTTAATTAATTAAATAATTTAAATATAATTAATTAATTTAAATATAAACTTTTATCCACATTGCATTATTTAAATTAAATAACCATCAACATGATTTAAATGCAATTATTCTAAATATCTATTTCCAAATCAATAATCCTTCAGAATTAAATAACATTAAAACAAGACAGACAATGGCTCGACACACGTGACTGACGACACACTAAGGCTAGGGTGTAAACTTGACACATGTTACCTAGCTACTATCTCCCGTTCAACTTAACCATTGGATCAACATGCTCAAACCTATGAAACTAGGTGGAGTCGATGTCATGTACCTGCAATCCTGAAAACAAGTAAATAACATCATACAATTTAACCAACATATAATACACACCGTGAAGAAGAAATTACAAATTCGTAGGGCGCTCGCAAGCGAGTGATGCGAAACCGTCCTCTTCACCAATACACTCATCGAAACTGACACTTCCATCATAATCCAGTAGTCTCATAATAACATCTCATGTTAACTCTACAACATCATTAATCCATAATGCATGTGAAACAATAATCAGATAACTACATCCCACAATAATAGTTGTTGCTCAATAGTAGCGATCAAAACATCATAATAAAATGTATCCAGTATCAAAGTAACTACAACCAAACATAGCATAAAGCAACTTGAACAAGAAACAAAATGGAGGAGTATTACAAGAAACATATATAGATATATCTTTTCCATGAGACTTAATTAACCATCTTCAAGGGTAAGGTAGAGAAGTTCTTTGGAAATCATGTCAATGGAAGAGAACAAGATCTCCACCCATCAATTTTGGTATCATCAGGCCACTCATGGCTCTAGCCAACCCCCAAATAGGGAGAAAGAACCAAATTCCATGATTAAAATAAAACAATCAAAACCCCAACAACAAGAAAAATTCCAAAAACATTTTCATAAAACTTTCTTATAAAATATTTTGCTAACAACCAAAAACTCAACACATCCTTGATTCATTCACAACTCAATAATCCAAAGAAAATACTCATACACATTCCAAATTTTTCACAACTATTTTTACCAAGAAACCCCAACCAGCATTTAAAAGCTCATACAAATAAAATTCCAAGGTAAGAAATAAAGAGAAAAATTAAGAAACTTATCTTTCAAATTTTTTTACTCTCTTATTGAACCTTTTTCTTCTTCCAAACCCTTCTTTTTCTATAGATCTTATCTCTTCTTCTCAACCTAAAAAGGTGAAAAAGTTTCAACTTTTCTTTTCTTACTTTATCCTACAATGAATAAATAATATAAAAAAACATACCCTAAACTTAAATCTCATTACATTCAAAAAATGGAAATAAAAAGGTGTCAAAACTCATATTTTCTAAGACACTTTTAACCCACTTGAAACATACCCTCCATTTCAACAAAGGATTCAATAAACTCTTATTTCTAGTGCATCGTTTCCCTAAGGAAAAATGTCAAATAAAATTAAATAAATAAAATAAAAATAACCCAAAATATTTAGAAGGCAACTTAAAATATTAAAGCTATAACATTACCTTACCCTTCGCTTACAACATCAAATACAACATACAACTTCAACAAGTGATGTTTTTTAGTAGGGTTTTGATTTCTCTCCCTTCTCCCCGATTGGCTCTTTATATATTTATACATATGTGTGTGTGTGTGTGTATCCAATAAGCATATTATTAAACATTAATAAAATTCATATAATTTCACTAATATCATTAAGGTTGCTTTCTTAATTAATTGATAAAAATAAATCCATTCAATCAATTCAAACTCATCATCAAATTAAATTAAATCCTGATTGTTGGTTTAAAATTTTCTTGTTTTATCTTCAATCATTTTATTATTATCAAGAAGAAAAATATATTATGCATATACTTACTACCTATACTTACTTGAAGTTGATCAACTATTCAATTAGTGTTACTTTGACTTGTATCCACATATACTTGATATTAATTTTCTTCCATTATTATAAAAACTCTAAAGACCTCCAATACCTAACATAGGTAATGATTTCATAAAAACATTCAACTCAATAGTACATTATTTTAAAGTAAGGTTTGATACCACATTAGTCTTCATCTTTACTCAACTAATTCCATTATATCTTATTTTTTAAAAATAGTTCATTCACAAGGAATCACCTGCCATCCTAGACTTGGCAAACAATTACAATTTCATATTTTTATATTAATAATTAAATAATCTATGCCAACCATTTATTCCAAGATTAAGTAATCCATAGTCCTTATCATTATTCATAGCATTTATTATCATCATTATGATTCAAAAAATGTAATAAAGTGCAAGAACTAGTAATCTCCAAGATAGTCAACCCATAAGAAGATTATGCAAAGTTTCCTTAACAAAAATAACAATGTTTGCTACATAATTTTGAGGGTAGAATAATTAATCCATATGACTCCACTACAATTGATAATACCAACACATCCATGAAATTGCACCATGCATCTACTTTATTTAACCCATAATGGAGCACATGCAAAGGAATAATAGAATATTGATGGTCACACAGAGGTTGGTATTAAATTACTCTCCCCTTAGAGTAGACTTCATCCTAGAAATATCTAGGGTTTGGGAAATATAAACATAATTTGATTATGCACATAAATTTTTGAATGTATCAAGTCTTATGTGTTATATTCCTAAAATAACCAAGTATAAGAATGAGGTTTAATTTAAATATTTTCTCTCACCATGTTGACAACCATTTTTTAGAAAGGAATTATCATACCATAAACTATATTTCCCATTCAAATCACAACACAATTTTTTTCACCTTTCACACAATCTAATAAATTTATACCATGGTCATCTAAAGTAAGTTCACAAACATGTATATAAGTTTCACATCAATATCATATAATTCAATAGTCTCATCATCAATAGTTAACAGATAAATGGTAATTTCAGCTAAAACATCTTTAAATCTATATTATAGTTCACAATCAATCTTAAAAGAGAAATTAACATCATCTCATTTACACATATCTCTATCAGTTAGTACACAATTACCTAGCATCACATCATGTTTTTATCAACACATATATAAAAATTAACCACATAAAATTCACATCACAAGGCTTACACAATGGGATTTATGATGATGAACTATACCAAATATCCATGAAAAGTTTGCATTACCATATTACTATAGATTTTGTAACTAGAAAAAATAAGTAAATTCTAAGTCGATGTGCCCTTACTATGTACCATATCATCATACAAGCATGTATCCACCAAACCCACATAACATAAATAGCATTGTCATATTAAGAAAGATGGTCTTAGGGCCTTTCTCTAAGGACCCCTCCATACATTTCCTAGTACATTCCCCTTATTTTTGTAAGGGGGTTAGCCTCCAAAGGGAAGGTACACTAAAGTCACTCATAGAAAAATAAGGAGAAATGGATTATGGCCATCCAATACTAGTCCCATTTACAACTCCCATCCTCACAATAAGACTCCCTAATCCATCTACTCCATTATAAAACCTACTAGGGATCCCTCCTATATATGGTAGTTTTGTAGATCAAATTATGACACACAAGCCAATAGTTACAAGTGATAAGAACGCCTCAAAAAAAATATTGTAAACACATAAAAACCAAAAACATGATAAAATTTGATTCAAGAAAATGTAGAATTCAACAATCAAAAGGAGAAATGATGCAACATTTACATTAAGAAGAAATAGTTAAGTCAGTCCTTGAGGCAAGAGGATCAAGTGAAACTCAAATGGCTGAGTAGCCAAATTTTAAAATTCAATACCACTGGCTTAAATTAATAAAAACAAATTAACAATAAATAAAATAGTAATGAATCACATTTCCACAAACTTGCACATCGCATGCATTATTTGTCTTTGCTAAAGCAACCCAAGGGGAGGAGTGGGATAGTGGTCTCAAACCAAATAGTATATATAGTAGCATGCATAATCATGGTGGTCTCAAACAACATAATAAAGACATAGTAAACATATCCTAAATAGCAAGCATAGTCACACACAACCAAGAACTTGCTAAATAACCAATCCAAAAATATTTTGCTATGAAAAATCCCATATACCAGTTACCTATAATTATCTTATGGTCCAAAGTTTGTACCTCCTATAGCATACTAACCACAACTACTTGATTCCTATTTGTCACTATTATTTATATGTTTCATTATCTTTGTCCATAACATACTTTCCTGAACCTCTTAACATAAATTTTTATGCAAACGATTGTTAATCCAAACATGTTTCTATAATTCTAAGCTCTATATCCCATGCATTAACTTGGGGGTGAATTCACGCAATCGAGTACACTTAAGGTGGAAGTTAAAAACCTAGAAAAAACTTTAAATTGGGAAAAAACAAATGCGATCATGTTATTTAGAAAATAGGATCCTATTTTTCTTTAGGGACCCAAGCCAAAAACGAGATCTCGTTTCATAACATAAATATTTTTTTATGCTTTTATGGAATGGGATCTCATTTTTAAAATAGGATCCCATTCCATAAAAGTATAAATTTAATATTTTTGTATGAAACGAGATCCTGTTTTAGAATGAGATCTTGTTTCTGCAAAACGAGGTCCCATTTTTTAAATTTTGAATTTTTGGTTGGATTTTTTCTTTGTTTTTCAGTTCGGGAAAAGGCTTGGGGACCTAAACCTAATATTTGGACCTAGTTTGAACTGCAACTTGAAGGTCATGACAATTTCACAAAATAATAGTGACTTTGGACATATATCTGAAGACCTTTTTGTAGATTTTTTTAATGAAATTAAAACCCATTATTGGTTAGATAGTGTAGATTACAAAAATATATATATTTTACAATTAGATTATTTTTTCTATTTTTCAATTAATTTTTGATGAAACTAGTCCATAAACTTGAAATATCAAGGTTTTTAAGTATTTTAATGACTTTTTATTAAAACAATTTTTTGACAAACAAATTGTATGAAAGTGTACTTCAAATAACTCTTTTCAATTTTTTTTTCAAAAAAAGATAAGTTTATGTCATCTTATGCATGACATACATGGTTATTTTTCGAAACAACAAATATCACCAATAAAAATTAACAAAAAAAATATATTCAAAAAAATTACAAAAAATATCATGACTATTCTTTAGTGTGTTACAAATATTTTCCCCAAAGGATTTAGAAAAATATTATTATTTAGGTCAAAATATGGATGGTGTACACGTGCATGGTACGCTAAAAAAAGGTGAGTTTTAAAAACTTTTTTTTATAAACTCCTATTGAAAATCAATTTGCATCATCTAGGTATTAAAATAAATTATATATTTGGAAACTAAACTCCATGTACTACATTTTCTTATCAGTGACATTTTTCAAGATTCCATCTTTAAGTGTTTTGAATTTTAAGGTCAAATGTGACAAATTCTAAAAATAAGGGAAAAGACTTCCACTTTCTGGCCAAAAAGTGGAGTCAACTTCTTGCACGCACCCTTGGTGAATTTTTTGGTCTATTATTTTTTTCAAGCTTACCCATATATTTATTGACTAGTTCTTGATTCTATCAAATATCCAAAAGTCTAAAAGCTCTCTTATATGTCATACCCTTGAAGTACCAATGCTAAGCAACTATGAGTAGAAGTAAATCCAAACCAAGGAACATTGCAGATCATCCTCAACCTAATAGGGTACCAATATCAAAGGTTAGGTTTTCACTATGAACCAACAAGTGCGGTTCTCATGTGTGGGGGTTTATATCATGCTCAACATCCATGGAAAATCACAATGTTCTGACATAGGTCCTTTATCAAGATTAGGGAAAGTATCTAAAAGCTCATAATTTCACAATAGATGGACATGTTTCCCTCAACCCTTATTTATATTATTGATCCTCTCCCAAAGAAAGGGGTCAAAACTAAGGCATAAAACCCCAACATTTTCAACACATGACTAAAATTTCCTATCAATGAATATACAACCACTCAAACTTTAGCATTTTGGCATCTAAACACACATAAATGTAATGAAGGGTACACAGGTAAATTTCACTAAACTTCCACATCACCCTTAAATTCCCAAGTTAGATATTATGTATCACACACTTGAGGTACAACACAAAGCTTACTAGCCTTTCCATATTTCACAACACATATACATTCTATGATGTTCACCACATCCTATCAAAAATTAAAATACACACATTTCATTCACTCAATAGGGGTCTTTTAAATTTATCTATTGCATTTGATAAATATTTATAAGTTATATATAATCATAGCTTTAACTATCAATTAAATCTCAATTTAAAATTTATCATACATGAGACATCACACTTCCAACTACATCTCAATTTCACTAGGGATACTCATTTACATTTCCTAAGGTCAATTTTAGTAACATCTATGGAGGATAATTATGTTATCTATAAATAAAATAATTTATTTCTCTTTCTAGCATAACTAGGTTCACAAGGTTCCATGTTTCATGGTTGCATGTTCAATCAACTATGGGGTTTTACAATAAGTTTGCAATTAAGTTCCTACTTCTAGGAGTAATATCAACATTTTAATTTAAGTAAAAGAAAAAGAATTGGAATGTAAATAAGATATAATTAATTCATATTTTCCAATAATTCATCTAATATTATCCTCTACAACTCATTACCCCTTATTTATACACTTCCTACATTTCAACATTCTAAAATTGAATCGTCACACATCTATAATATACATGTGTATATTCTAAGTTTTATCTAAAAGAACACTTTAACACATGTAAAAGTAAAAATTATCAAGAAAATTGAATGATTAAATAGTTTTTTTCACATAAGTCATGCATACATAGTTCCTTAACCAATAAGCTAATAATACACATCATCAACTAAACCTATTTTATTGTTCCTATTTGATAATCTCAATTACTAGTTTCAACATAGATTGAGCATATTTTATTACTCATTCTCAATAAAATATTAAAATAATATACTCATGGATATTCATAGCTTCTAGGTATGATATATATTTGAAAAAGGTTAATAATTGTATAGCTAACCATTTCTCCTTCATATCTATGCATTAATGAGTCCTCAAATTCTATTCCCATACATGAGAATAGAATGTTCTAGGAAATATATTATTTGTAACCACATCTTATCTTGAGAATGTTCTCTTTATAAAGTTTTCTTCATATTTTTTATTAGTGGTAAGGAAGATTTCCACCTTCTATGTTAATTGGGTTACTACTAGATAATTTATTTTGTTTCTCCTACAAACCCTTGCATAGTCTTTAATTTTGGTTTCCAAATGACTATGATCTTTAAAAATTGTTTTAGATTTAAAACAATATGCTAGATGCAAATGTACCTTCAATTTTCCAAGAATAATTCCTCATTTACTTACTAGGTTATGAGAAGTCCTATAGCTTCTATTGTCTTTTCCCATATTGAAACAATGCACAATGCTTTAAATTTATCTATTTTATTTTAATAAAATGGAAAGTGGTTTCTACAATTCATCAAATTCATTATTTATCAATTAGTCACCAATCATAATTCTTGGTACCTAGTGTTTTAATCTCTTTCAAGTTTGATAAACCTAAATAGCCTTTATCTTTGATCATATTTTAAGTTGTAGAAGCAACTTGCAAAACTAGGAGTTTAAAGTGTCTAAGGATTAAATACATGTTTAATTCTTGCTGTATTACCAAGTTCTACTTGTAACTTTATAATGTTGTCAAATAGTTTATACTTTAACAGATGAAATTATTAATATTTAATAAAACTCCAATAGGACTAGGGAGGATGTTGCAGTGGTTTAACTTGATAATAATACAATTTATTCATGTTATGGAGTTAGAATAGGGTTTCTTTGGTCATTCAAGATCTTTAGAAGATATTTGTTTTTTACATTCAATGATCATGTTTTCTTAGCTCTCAAGATTATAAGTAGGTATATAGAAAGTCTTATACAACAACATTTGTTATTTCCACTAGTGTTTCCTTAGTCAATCTTGCAATTTTTCTAATGAGCCATGATTCATAGCTAAAACTTATACATATTAAAGACAATAATCTGGTTCCCATTTCATAAACTATATTATAATGCATCATCATTCTATGAGCCAAATACACACTTACAATTTTGACATGTTCCAAAGAAACATTATCAAACTATTTAAGGTTAACGGTTGTATGATTTTAATAATAATTTAGGTTCATGGGAAGAGGTCCCATCCATAAATTAGTTGTTGTGCTTCAGTAACTCAAGGGAACTATTTATAAATAATAACTTTGACCTTTACTTATCCTTAAATGTTATGAGAAACTGTAATACTTATACTAAATTAAGTACCACCCAAGGAAAATTTCACAAACATAATTAAATTATTTATTCAATTTATTTTTGCAATATAAAATAATTATCATACACTAACCTATATAAAACAAACATATTCAACTACAAAGACCCATTTGATCCCAAAGCACCTAATGTTGTAGCCTAGATGCTCTAATACCAAATGTCATGCCCACAATTTTACACTTAGGACAACACAGTGTATAATTTTCTTTTTGAATAAACATGTAAAATTCCACACTTTATTAGCCATGTTCACACACATCAAAAAAAATCCACACATCAAGTAGGGTTGAACAAGAAACCTTATGGTTGATATGTTTCCCAAGGATAGGGTGTGTGAATAAGCTACATTTGGTTCGATACTCAATCATAGGAAATGGTACAACTATGTGAAATCGAAGGAGGAAATTTAATGATCATTCCATTTCCATGTATTAATTTTACTTTTTTACATGGTTGAGACCTTGATGTGTAATTGTTGATTGGTAATTTTTATCTATATGAATTAAAACCCATGCACCTCAATTAACCACTAAAGTCTAGTTTCAAATTTACTTAATTTAATACCTTTGAAGGGTTGAATATAATTCATGACTTTGCATCTTGGTATAACATCATTAGTTTTACCACCAATAACTCTCCCCTTATGCATATTGACATCGCAAGCAACACATGATTGACACTATTGAGTAGCAATGATTTCCCCCTTTAATAATAATATTTGTCGTCTACAAGAAATAAGGATTTCTATAAATAATCTTATTAACATTTATTAGTATTAACATTATTCATTATACCAATATTGGCGTCTTTACAGAATTCATTAGGATTGCTCACACTAATTCTATCTATTATTAGTAGTGTTGCCAATACTAGTTTGTTGTAACATTTTTTTTGTTATTACCATCATATTTCACAATGATAACACTATTGTTAAATTTCTCTAATTAACCATATTGACATTAATACAATTCTTATTATTAATCCCATTTACCAATGTTACCTATAATATTTATCATAATTTTATCCTAACTATCAACATTAATATTACCCTTGATATTGTTACCAGTATTTTAATTGCTATTAACATTGCCATTTTGTTAAAATGTTATTTCCATGAATATTAAATACAATTATTGATTAACATTATCAATGTTGGAATTAAATTTTTTATATATTCTGCTATTTATTATATATTAGCATTAATATTTCCATGTGAAGTTTAATTTTGAAGTTTATCAACACTATCTATTAACTTCTCATATGTATATTATACTTCATGAGAAACCATGCTAATGCTAATATTATATATATAGATTTCATACGAAAATATTATCAACAATTATTCATCCATTAGATTGCAAGGAGTTTCAAAATTTTGAATGTTTTTAGTTTAAGTCAAATTTATTTCTTTGGGCCTTGCTTAAATAAGTTATTAAAAATTAAAGTTACCTTTATAAATATTTTCAAAGTGACCTTTAAGCCACAACATGATTCAGGGGTCCTAGGCACATTGCCCCCCACCATGGTTAAATTGAAATTTAAGTAAGATTAATTAATGACATCAAAAATTAATGGTTAATGGGATGTGCGTGAAAGAAAACCCTAATCGATAATGATGATTTCATTAAAATTATTTTCTTTTCATTTTTTCATCATTTACATGAGTAGGTTGTGAAGGATTGTAGTGAAGGAGAAACTTATGAGTCTTCATGAGGTACTCTTTGCTATTAGGTAGAAAATATTACCTTTGTTCCAAGATTTTCAAGAATCACCCCCTTTTTTCTCCCTATTAATTTGTAAAGAGTTATATATTTATATATGTGTGTGTGTGATATAATGTAATTCTCTTTGTTGTAGGTTATCTATTTGACTATTAAAACCCGAGATATTTATATGTTAACAATAATTTAATTGTATCATATATAATCTCTATTTTGTGATGTGCAATTTTGAAAACACTTGCTACCTACTTCTCACTATTTGAGAAATCATAGAGGTGGATTTAATTTTTTGCAAGTTGTTTTCTTTTATAAAAATAAAAATTTGATTTTACTTATATATATTTTTATTTATTAATAAAAAACATGTAATGGGAGGGGTCTCCCCCCCAAGTCATGCCCCTTCCTTGGAAGGTTGTGCTCTACAATGGGGCCACAGTCTCTTGGGTTGTGTCCCTCCCAGGCCACTTGGGTAGGGGTTTCGTCACCTCACAAGGCCAACCCTAAAATTTATTTCTTCTTTTAAAATTTTTTTATAATAGGATTTTATCCTTTAATATTAAAATATATGTTATTTTAAATAATTTCTTAAATTTTATAATAGTTTAATATTGAAAAATTCTATTTAAAAATTTAAAAATTTCTTGTATTAATTTAATGATATATATTATTGGGATATTAAACTAATACTAAGAAGGATACTAGTTAGAATTTTATATCTTTCAAATAGATTGTTATAGGGATACTCTCTCATGGTTTTACAATTTTTTTCTAGATGGAAAGATGATATGTTTGACAATACTTATTTATATTTTAATATATATAGGCTATATGCCTCTTATCTTTAAAAAAAAAAATACTAACAAGGATGCATTAATACTAAATTAATATTAAAATGAATACCTCATTATTACAAAATGAGATTTTATTATTTTTGTAACAATGTATAGAAATACATTAAATCTTGTAGATAGATGTTATAATAATATATACATGAAATACATTATATACAAAGTGTATAGTCATCCAATGGAATAAAATTAAATAATATATGTGCAATATATTTGTACCTCAAATATGAATAAATTAATGGGAAAAGGAGGAAGTTCAGAACTACTTTTTAAAGTAAGCCAAAATCTCCTTTTCTTTTGCAATATCTCTATCTCAACTCCGCTTTCAAAAATATTACACTACATTTCTCTTTTACACTTGTAAGATTACAACCTCTAATTTAATTTAGTTTTCATATCTATTTATTCACATTAAAAACAATAAGGAATGAAATGAGAAAATCATTAAAACCTCCTCTAAAATAACTTATAACATTATTTCTTCTTTTAAAATAAAAAAGGTTTTAAAATATGGTTCTTTAGACTCCATCATAAGAATGAACAACAATACAAGAAATATATACGGATATATCTTTTCCATGAGACAACTTCATTAACCATCATCAAGGGTAAGGCAGAGGAGTTATTTAGACAACATGCCAATGGAAGAGAGAAATCTCTCCACCCATCCATTTTAGCATCATCAAGCCACTCATGGCTTTATAAAACCCCTAAGAAAGGAGAAACCACCAAAACCCATTATTCAAATAAAACAATCCAAACCCCAACAACAAGAAAAATTCAAAAAAAAATTTGCATAAAACCTTGATACGAAATATTTTACCAACAACCAACAAATTCTTGACTCATTAAGAACTCAATAAACACAAAGGAAATAATCATACACATTCCAAAATTTTCACAACCATTTTCAAGAATAAACCCAAAAAAATATTTAAAAGCTCATACAAATAACATTGCAAGGCAAGAAATGAAGAGAAAAATTTAAGAAACTTTTTTATCAAACAAGTTTACTCCTTATTATTGAACCTTGTTCTTCTTCAAAACCATTTTTTTTCTCTAGCTCTTCTCTCATCTATTAATTGTTGGTATGTAGTGACTGATCATGCAAATATTGGACACTCATAACAATAAATAGGGTTTGGGGCATTGCCCTAAAAAAAATCATTAACACGTCAAGGTTTTCCTATTGACACATCAATGTTTTTTCCCACTAACATGTCAAGGTTTTTTTCCACTAACACGTCAAGTTTTTCTAGTTAATACGTCAAATAAAAAATGACCTTGTAAAACCCTAATTCTAGAAGGTTCCAAAAATCTTGTAATAAGCGGTTGGGATGTATGTTGCAGGATGGTGTTCACGAGATTGTAATCTATTTTATACTAGATAATAAAATCAATGGATGGCTAAGTTTTTGTGGATGTAGCTCATTTTGGGTGAATCAAGTTAAATACTGTGTTGATATCTTTTGTGTTATTTTTCATTTTTATTTCTAGGTTATTTAATCTGCATGTAATTGTAAATGTTTATTACTCCAATCTTCCTGGACCCTAACAATTTATAGCAATAAGTTTCCATAGTCCATGATAATTTAGAGATTTGATTTATGGATTACAACTCTATGTATTTTTTGAATCAACATTTCAGATCATACTACATGATCCATCATCAAGAATAAGAGCAAAGATAATAGAATGTGAAAAATATAGTAGCATACTTGGAGAGATAAATAGGTTAGGGGTTTGGATGGAAGACACAAATTCCAAAACGTTCAAATGGGTGTAAAGAGAGAAAATAAGGAGAAATATATAAACAATTAAAAATTAGATCTAAATAATGCAAATAATGCAAGGATGCAAATTAACAATAATAATTAATAAAGAGATTAAAATAAAAGGGAAAATAGTAATAATATAATTAAGATATGGATGAAAATATACAAGATGATTATATTGTTAAAATATTTTAATAGTAAATTATAATAATCTTTGATTATATTAATATAATCACTTACAAAATAGTTATTATAAATTTTTTATTGTAGTGTTAATATTATTAAAAGAGGAGCATTGAAAAGGTTGGTTATGTTGATAATCATATTAAAAGTTTCATAAGTTATAAAATTATATTAAAAGATGATTGAAATGATAAAAGATGATTATCAATTTAATATATTAATGGATGATTATATCAAAAAATCTAGTTAATTAAAACTATTAATAGTTGATAATTAAAAATATAGGATTGTATTATATTAGTGAATAACAATATAATCACTTATTAAAATTAATAAAATCATATAAATTAAAAAGGATTAAATTCAAGGTTGAAAAGAGAGGGAAAAAGAAGGTTGATTGAATTGAAGAAAAAAATAAAAATAATTAGGAGAAAAATAGTATAGAAAAGAGAAATATTGATAATATAATCCTTATAATTAATTAGAATAATAATAATATTATAAGGGGAATTTTTTTTTAGGAATATTATTAGGGGACATGCTATCAATATTATTATTAAAAGCTGAAGTAAAAGGAAAAGTAAAATAGATGAAAAACCAAAAAAAATAAAAAAGGGAAGACCAATTACAAAAATAAGGAAAAAACACATTCTAACGAGGTACAAGCAAGGAATAACAATTATGGCTAAAAATATAAAAAAATTAATAGAGAAAAACCCTTATTAGATTCAAATTTTCAAATTTAGTTATCATATTGTTAACCTTTTAGTAATAATTCTATTGGGATTATAGTTGATCATATTAATAGGACAACAATATGCAAAAGAAGAAAAACAAGGACCTGAGAAGAGGATAAAAACAAGGAAAAGGGGAAGGAGAAAGAGGGGGAAGGGGAAGGACCGAGAGGGAAATCAAACATTGTTAAGAGTGGTCTCTTTAAGGGTGTTAAAAAGGGGTTTCCAAGAAAAACTAAGGTTCTAGAGCTTCCCCATCACAGTTGAGGTTGAATGGGTGGTTGTTGATTTTAATGGATTCTTTAATCTTTCTCTTGAAAGGGTTATCTTCTTTGAATAGGATTTTAGTGTTTTCTAAAGAAATTTGATGTTTATTCTTAGAAGAGCGCTTAGCTAAAGCTTATTTTAGAACTCTCTGATGTCTAATGCCAACACAATGCTCTTTGATTCTAGTGTTGATAGAGTGACCTATTTCCCCAATGTAAGTAATGCTGCAATAAAACATCACTTTGTAGATGAAAGGATTGAGGAAAAGGTCAAGATGGTCTTTGGAGGAAGGTATGTGATTTCATAGAGTTACAAGAGGTTTGAAAGTGCAATGGAGACCATTTTTGTGGAGGATCTTAGTAATTTTGTTGGAAAAACCCTCCACATAGGGAAGGGTAGCTAAAGGAGTGGTAGGGTGGAGATGTGCCTGGGGTTGGAGGGAAAACTTGGTTTTGGCTAGATTGATTGCCTTGGTGATGTGTTTCCTTTTGTATCCATTTAGAGAAAAAACATGGGAAAGGTCGGTTAACTCTTGGTAATGTGCACGCTATCACAAATCACAAGAGCCCTATAAGAAAATGTTTTTAGAACTCCAGCTTTATGGCTAGGGTGATGGTGATAGGTCGAGTTAGAGGTCAGTGTGGGTGGATTCTTGAAAGATGGTATGAGATATGGATCCATCTCCTTTCTTGCTGAGGACATCGAGAAAGGGAAGCTGGTTATCAGTTTCAATTTACTTGGTGAGGGAGATGCATGAGGAAATGTTTTTGAGATGAGAATGAAAATCTTCAAGTTTCTCTTGACCATGCAACCAACAAAAGTTGGTATGATCAACAAAGAGTTTCCACCAATTTGGTTTGAGGGGAAAGGAATTGAGAGCAATGTATTAAAAATATTTCATGTACCAGTTGGCGACAACAGGAGAAAGAGGTGAGCCCATAGCAACCCCATCCACCTATTCATAAATTACACCCTAGAAGGAGACAAAGGTGGATCTAAGACATAACTCAACCAAGGAGGCAATTTCAAAATTTGTCTTTTTTTCTGATAAGATCAATTGAGTCATTGAAGGAGACTTTATTGAAAAGAGAGATGACATCAAATTTGACAAGAAGGTCTTTTTCCTCTAATTTATTTTCTTTGATGAAGTCCACAAAATGGGAAGAGTTCTTGATGAATGAGATAGAATTTCCAAGGAGGGGAGAAATAAGTTTAGCGATATGGGAAGCCAGCTTATATTTGGGGGAATTTGTAGTTTCAACAATGGGCCTAATGGGGATACCAACTCTATGGATTTTAGGAACCTCATAGATATGAGGGGTTACCTCTTTTGTGGGTTCAAGCCACTTCTTAATGGCATCATCAAAGGAAGAAGTAGCAATGATGGACTTAACCTTTTTAGTTAATTTGCAGACGAGATTTAAATCAAGAATTTTGTAAGTATTTTTATCTTATAAGAGGTTAAGAATCTTCGAGATGTAGTCACACTTGTTCACGATCACTATGACATTGCCCTAAAAAGTAAAAAAGTTTCAAATTTTTTTCCTCCTTTATCCCACAATGAATAAAATAAGAAAAGAAAACAAATCCTAAACTTCAATTTCATCACATTTAAAAAGGGAAATAAAAAGGGGTCAAAACTCATGTTTTAGATAATTTATGGTCTCCAAAAAGTTCTCAAACCTCAGGTGCATACTTAAGTCATGTAAAAATACTAAACTAAATCAAGTTTTAAAAATATTAAAAAAAATTAACCCACTTGAAACATACCCTCCAATTCAAGAAAGGATTGAATGAACTCTTATTTCTAGCACATGTTTTCCCCAAGGAAAAATTTCAAATAAACTCAAATAAACAAAATAAAAATAACTAAAAAATATTTAGAAGGAAACTTAAAATGTAAGAGATATCACATTACCCTCCCTTACAACATCAAATAATACATGCAACTTGTTGGTTATTTTTCTTGCAACCTTCAACCCTAAGGAGAGACACAATGCCTAAAGTAGGGGATTAAATATTTAGGACAAGAAATATACACTATCATCGGATTGAAGAAAAGAAAATCCAACTAACAAGGATATGAAAACTTTCTACACTTTGAGCTCGACATGACTCAACAGGGTGTTCCTAATTGTAGGTCCAAGCATATGATAAACTTGCACTAGATAAAAAGCTATAGACTTATGGAATGTGGATAATTCTTAGATTTATGGACAATGGGTGTTCTAAATTCCAGAAAATTAAAGTATATCCATTTGCATTTATAAAAATAAGAATAAATAGTTTAGAATATCTTCATCAGCACACATGTACAAGAATGATAGGTATAACTCTTGCAGATTCAACGTCTATATTTCTTTGAACATCATGAAGATACAAGGATAAATACAAATAAATAGGAAATAAAAGGAAACAAACATGCAAGAGATTTTAGACTTTTAGATTTGGGACCAAATTGTAAGAAGAAGATGCAAAAGACTGACCGGTGCCAAGAAAAGGGCCAAAAAGTCATATAACAAGCATTATATCTTTCCATGTTAAACATGTTTTGAAGATATTAAATAAAATTCACCTTATGATAACAAGACCACTAAAGCTTATCAAATGAGCACTCTTAGAAATCCACCTAGAAACACAATACTTCCATTTCATTCATTAAATAAATTACACTCCTCGTTGAACATAAGGCAATAACAAATGCAATTCAAGTGTAGCAAATGTGCATGAAAAACTCAGATAATCCTTGATTATTGAATTTAAAAAGTATTACATCTCAGTCATGGAGATAGTCATAAGATAAAATATATTCATGAAGCACAATTCAAAACATAGAAACATCTCAAACTAATGAATAAGTCATATACTTCATCCTAACTTGACACTTTACATTTTGTATAAAGCTTTTACCTGGCCTATAGAGCTTCAAATTTTTTTTGGAACCCTTACAAATGAGAAGAAGAAAGGATATAAAGAAGAAGAAGAAGCCCTAAAATGAATCTATGGAAGACACTTGGCATCTTGATCTCCTTCTAATTTGCAACAAGAAACAATAAAATTCTTCTCTCTTCTCTCCTCATACATCTACTTTTTCCCTTCCACTTGCAACTAATTTTTTTGTTTTTTTTCTATATTCTCGTGCATGGTAGAATATTGGGTGTCAAAACCCACTCATCTACCCATTTTTCACTTCTGAGTGAAGGAACTAACTTCTAGGTAAATGCCCATTTTGTAATTAATTGCAATTTGTCTTTACCCTGCACTTCAGACACTCTTGTGCAACAAACTCCACTTGATAAAAAATATGATTAAATTGCAGCACATTCTCACATTTGACCTCCAACCTAACGAATTTTTGACCTCTTTTTCTTTCCAAACACTCTCCCACCTACTCTAAAAATCCTCTACACCACAAAATTCTTTTCCAAGGCCTTCCTTCTATTGTAGGGTCATTTTTTGCAATGTTGGGTTATTATTGGGCTTATCGGAACTTCAAAATCACCCATAAAAATGTTAAAATGGCTTCCAAGGAAATTCAAATGGTTTGGATACTCATTGGAAGGAAAAACCCATTATTTATATCCTCTAGGAGGCCCCAAAAAACTGCACAAATCCAAAAAAAATTATGACCATCATTGTTCCCCACAAACTTGTAACTTCACTCTGCTTCCATTTCTTCTTCATGCGGGCTCGTGAGGAAGGAAATATTTGCACGGGAAGCTTAAGTCAAAAAATTAATATTTTGATTTATTACCAGAAATGTAAGACTTCTAAAATTTTCTTTGAAGTATTTCATACATGATCTCTATAAAAATCATGAGCAAGGCTACATTGAGCATCCCCGCCCCCCCGCCAAATAATGCTGGACATTGGTGGGTCCTCTATGAGCTAGAGGGTGATGGCTTGGATTAATCCACTCCTCATCCCTGCTGATTGTTTATTGATCCTTACTCTCCCTTTGGCACTCTTCTCCCCACTTCCCCACCACCTTGTGATGATGCTAGTCCTAGCTCCCATGGGTAAGTAGGTAAATCAGATCAAACATTGAACAAAGGTGTCCCCTACAACACCTTCATAATGTGATCGAGCTAAATATAAAACTTGAGTGTTGGCACCAAAATAGAATTTCTTCAAATAATTTTGATACGTTTCCACTGCAAATGCAAATTGTACCTACAAAAAATAATCATTTGCAAGATATACCCACACACCATGCATTTGAATAATGATGTTTCCGACATCTACCTTTTGTACCTACATAATAATTTCCCTTACAACATCAAATCAACCCCTAACAGGAAGCATGATGGTTGTTCATTTGCGGAAAAAACACTTCATTATCTCTATGCCAACCTTTTACAATGTAGTTCTTGAGCCTTCTCAAGCCATGTCATCTCATTGTTTGGATCACTCTTCTCATTGTGAAGCTATAAAATAATTATCTTTTCCAAGTGAAATTTCCATAGAAGAAATCATTGCACTGATTGACGTTGTACAAGTTTAATTGTTTCTTTTGCCTTAAGCCTATCATCTGTGTAAATACTTTACAAAATTGTTCATGAGTGATCTTAATTGCAAGCCCACTCTTTGATTTCTCCTCTCACTATGCAAAGTTGAAAATTATTTCCAATTTCAAAGTGAAATATAATATAAGAGTTCTGCGAATCTATTTCACTTGTGTAGCTTTAAGTGTTTCCCTTTTCTTTGAGCTAGTCACCTTTTTTAAATTCCATGTCACTAAGCATACAAATAACATTTGATGAGTTCCTATCCACCTTAGGCACATCCCAATAAAAACGAAGCTTAGTTGGATCTCACCCAAGGCCAATACAAGGTTTGAAAAATGTAGATCTTCCTCTACTTTATCAATAAATTTCAACGATATTAGCCTATATAAGTGATTTTCTTTTTTAGCCGTAGTCATCCAAGAAGATTGAATTTTTGTCACATCTAGGTGATATAGATCCACCTTCTATGATGATCGATCATGAGCATAAGAAACATATTTATCTCTTAAGGAAGGATCCTTTTTCTGAATATTACCTTCATCATCATGTGCAGTAGGCAATTCTTCCAAACAGTCAACAAAGTGAATATTTATGTCATCTTCTAAGATGTTCACTTGATTTGATCTAGTGATTCCCAAAAATCTTGAATTTTCACCAAACTTTAGGGATACATCTTCTAAATTTAGTGAAACCGCTGAGCATGTATCTAGTGAATTATCTCTAGCTGAAAAGAAACCAAGGGTAGTAGGACCACTAACCCCTTGTTCCCTAGGAAGATAAAAAAAAAAATTGCTACTATGTTCAATTTTTTTGACATATGAATCCCACTATTATTTCCCATCAATTATCATGTATCATGTAGATTTTTAAGTAACATATTAGGATTAAACAATGTTGTGACTCTAGCCCATGGTAATTTTAAGTGAAACACCACCTTACTACAACAAAGTGAGTAGCAGTATCCCACACTACTTTGTTAAAAAAAAAAAAGTAGATGGTGTGGAGATGCTGCCAAAGCCTTTATCATAGATAAAGTAACCTCTGGTATGCTATATGGTCAACTTCTCTTTTATTTGAGAACAAATCTAAGAGTTTCGATGGTGGTTAAAATAGGTCAATGTGCATATTTTTCTGTACCTTTGATGTTGTCTATAATAAAAAAACCTATTATAATAGGTGTTTTGTTCCTCATTTTACTACTTCATATAGGTATATGACTTTTTGAGTCATTACAGATGAATTGTTGTCCTCAATGATTTGTTGTCTTCTGTTGTAACATTTATGTCCATGAATTAACATTTCATCTAATTAACTGCCATCATAAGCTTGTTGCACCTAATAGTTATGAGCCCTATTATGTCATCAATCCTCCTCATTAGGTGATTCAAGAGCATCCTTGGTTATTTGCAATCATGCATCAACCAAAAATATTTTCTTTCAATTTGGTTCTTTTTTAGTTCAAGTTAATAGATTCGGTATTTCATCATGTTTGCTCTCTAGACCTTCCAGATCTATGTTTTCATCATGGACATGTTCATTTTCCTAACTCCAAGTTTTTAGCTAGATTAGATCTTTTTCTGGAAAGTTATCACTTTTAGATCAAGTGACAGTTTTTGGAACTGGCCTCAGAATAATTTCAAACCTAATAGCTAGTTTGATCGATCATGGATCCTTCCTATAACTTGTGGATCCTTGCAAGGTGTTTTGGTTCATTCCATGGAGTGGCCTCGACCTTAATTTTAGGTCCACGCTTCATCATATGCACGTGTCATGGAGAAATTCAAATTTTAGGCCGACCTATTCATGCACATGTTACATTTCCTTCATCGGAGATTGTAATGATCTTTGGCTAACAAGGATGCTTCTAGACCTGCAGATATGATATAAAGCTTGTAATGGATCATTAGGATAGCAATCAATCAAGATTAAGATGATTAAGAAGAATTTAGATTTTGATATCTAATATTTTCACTCGCATTTATGAACACTGTATTTTTGAGCATGTTGTATCAAGCCTATGAGCCCAATCTATAAGCCCAGATGTGGCTGACTGTATGTAATTAAATTTTCAGTTAATACAAATGTATGAATATGCATTTGCCTACATATTTTGTGTTTCTTCTATTGTGTGACTCTTGCTACATGGTTCAGATTATTCTCTTTGAGGACCCTCCTACCATGACTATGCACTAAATTGGTATCAGAGTGAGATTCATTCCTTGCAAGATTGTCAGAGTTTGTGAAGTCCTATTGAAGATTTGTTGTGGGATGGCGAACTAAGGATCCAACCTGCAGTAGTAGAGGACTTGTGTAAATATGGTGGGAAGAAGAAATGGTAGAGGAAATGGAGTATGTGAAAATTTAGGCCTAGCTATAATGGAGATGTTGAGAGGAATTTTTACTAGGTTGGAAGTAGTCGAAACGACCCAAAGGAGAGGTTCAACATTGATGATGCGAGTGATGAAGAAAGGTTAAGAGAAGAGAAACCTGGCCTTGATCAGGGAGAAGAGGGGTTCATAAGATCCCTAACCAGAGTGAATACTAAACCACATTTCAATCCACCTGATTATAGTGGTAAGCTAGATTCAGATTAAATGCTTGATTGGATAATAGAGATGGAGAAATACTTTGATTTTGAAGGTACTACAGAAGACAAGAAGGTGAAATTTTCTTGTACAAAGTTGAAAGAACATGCATCCCTTTGGTGGGAACATTTGTAGATAGATAGACAAAGAAAAGGAAAGGAGAAGATAAAATCATGGGATCGGATGGTGAATAAGCTAAGGACGAATTTTATGCCTACAGACTATCAGATCAATTTGTTATGAAAATTACAGAATTTGAAGCAAAAGGAGTCAAGTGTGACATAGTATATTGAGGAGTTCTACAAGTTGAATATCAGATCTGGACATTTAGAAGATGAGACCGAGCAAGTAGCCAGATATATGAATGGTTTGAGGTCATCTATACAAGATGAAATTAGTTTGATTAAGTTGCTGAGTGTGGAGGATGCATATGAGTGTTCCCTAAAAGAAAAAGAGAAGCTAAATAAAATAAATGAGCAGAGACAAAGAGGAAGAGGTGGAAGATTTTAGAGAGGAAGGATTTTTACTCAAGGAGGAAGAGGATCCTTTGTAGATCAAAATAAAGATAAGGAAGTTAGTAAGAATGGAAATTCGTACTGTAGAAATGATGGAAACTCTTAGCAAAGAGGAGGATATGGTGGTTACCAGAATGAGGGTTATATAAAAGGTTATAGAGGTCAGCAGACAAGAGTATTCAAAGGAACTTGTTATAAGTGTGGTGGAGAAGGACATAGATCATTTGAATGTAATTAGGGAGAGACAAGCAGAAAGATAGAGAATAGTAGAAGAATAACCTTTGTTGAGGAGTATCATGCTAGATCATCTAACAAACTGGAAGAAGGAGAAGTGTAATACCCCTCCGTTTTGCTTCTGGTTGGACAGTGTGTCCTTGTGTGGGTATGTTGCTTTGATGTATTTTGATGTGATGATACTGTATTCAGATGTTATCTTTATTCCATGCTTTGGATTAGCATAGTGGTTATTTGAATTAAAGATGATTATGCTTTGGATTATACTAATATGTTAGAATTTTCAGTTAGTTGCATTGTATTGGTGAAGGGGATGGTATCGCATCACTTGCTTGCGAGTGCCCTATGATCCCGTGATTTCCTCTTCATGGTGTGTATTTTATGTTGTTCATATTATATGTTGTTGTTTACTTGAATTAAAGGTTGACCGGTATAAGACATCAACTCCACCTGGTTTCACAGGTTGGAGCATGTTCAATACCCAACGGTATTCGATTGGGAGATAGTAGCTTGGTTTCCGTACCAAGTCATCACCCTAGTCCTTGTATGTCATCAGTTGTTTTTCGAGTTGTGTTGTTTTGATTATTATGCCCTCTCTTCATTATTTAATTGCAAATTAGAAAAAGGAATTAAATGGCTTAAGGTATTTAAGTTGTTGAGTAATGCAATCTGGAATTATGTTGAAATATAATTTATTTATTATTAATTTAATTTAATTAATAAATAATTTAATCGTTGATTAAATCTATTTATTAATTAATTAAATTTTTGATGTTGAAGAAGTGAATTTATTTATGTGGAATTAGAAAATAAAGAAAATGCATAAAAGCCAATTTGTGAAATTTGGAATTGAAAAATTAAAAAAAATGAATTAAAAGTCAAATTTGAAAGTTTGAATTCAAAATTGAAATTGAGATATTTTCTAATTTTCTATTTTGAAGAATTTATGAGGGTGGTTGTTGAAATTTTAGGGTTTTATCCTTATGTTTGAATTTCTCTTGACAATTCTGGATCTTGGAGTTTTGAGAAAAAAATTTGAATTAGGGAGAGGAAGAATGTTTCAATTTTGTGGGTTCTTGGATTTGAGTTGTGAAAACTTGTGGAACTGGATTTGGAAGCAAGGTTGGAAGTTGGGCAACGTCTGGATCTTCTCAGACACCAGATTACTAGGTTCATGTCATTTGAATTTTTTATTAAAATTGAAAAGGTTCATGCTTTTGGAATTGTTGCTTGCAAAATCATTGTTTGAAAATCTTCAAAACCTAGGTTTGGTTTACACATCAAACTCATGTTGGATCTGAGGTTAATTTGAAGAAAAACCCTTGTTTGAAAATGAATTTATTCAAGAAAATAAAAATGGTGTTCTTGATGAAAAATGGTTTTAAATTTGTTTTCCTTATTATTTTGCTAATTACTTTTGTGAATATATATAAATATATATATACTGATATATATATATATATACTGATATATATATATATATATATATTTAGATATATATGTATTTAAAGATTTTGGGGTTTTCCTATTAAATTTTCTTGAGAAAATTTTGATCCTGGGAAGGAAAACACGGGTCCAAATCCCCAGGTTTGTTTTTTTGTTAAAAAAATAATTAAAAAAAAAAATTGTTTTAAAATTTTGTTGGGAGGGCTTTGGAGGAGCCATCGGGGGCTCACCCCACCACGCCCCCATGGGAGTCATGTGGGGGAGCCACACCCGATGCGACCCCCGCAACCCTACCTCCCTCCGCAGCCGACTATGCGCACAACACCGTCGCCACCTCCGCCTTCGGCCCACCCTTGAGCCTTTGCCATCCGCACCCTATGCGGCCTAGTAGACCGCGCCCTCCGCCTTCGCCACTCACTTCCTAGCGGTGCCGCCTCCTATGGCCACCATGATTAAACATGCCTCTCCATTCTTCTGCCCTGTGCATTAAGAAACCCGCGGCCAATGGAAAAGAGGACGCCCTTAAGGTGCGCGCGTGACCCGAGGAGCCTTTAAATTTGGATTTATTTTATTTTTATAAATAAATATATATAAATATTAATAGTTTATATATTATTTTTATGATATTAAAATATTATTTAATAATATTTTATATTATAATCTAATAATATTAAAATATTAGTATAAATATATATATATTTATATTATGAGCATTTTTATATTAACATGATGTTTTATTTAAGATATGATTTAAGTTTGATTGAGGGAATTTAATTTTTAGGTTTAGATAAATGTTTGATTTAAATCAAATTGGAAAAATTTATAACATTGAGGTTATAGTCAATTATTGTTTTTATTTTTAAACAATAGGTTTGAAAAGATAAATGTTGGGATTGAGATTAGTGTGTTGATAACGAAATTAACTGATTTATTTTATAATGATTTAGTTTGCAAGGGCAATCGGTTATTTATTTTAAAGTGAAATGTTCTGTGCTATAGTTGAAAATGCCTATTTTATTATGAGCAAATAGGGAATTAAATATTAGTGTTAACTTATCCCTTATCTGAAAAGATGAATTTTAATTCAGTTTTATCGATGCAATAGATTACGGAAAGTTAATGAGGAATGGATTTAGAATATCCAAAGGTAGTTTATTTCATGTGCCCTTAGTGAATATTCTCTTCGTACTTTTGTTGGGAAATGGATTAAAGGTTTTTTTATTCATAAGTCTTTCAGGTTGGATTTTCAGTTCCTTAGGTTGTCGTTTTGTGTTTTTCAACCTATTGTGAGTCCTTGAGTATTGCATGGGATCTAGTCAATGGTAATAACCTGGTTTTCACGAACGGGGATGTTTCGTACCTCCTTGGTTTAGGAGTGGATTATGGGATCCATGTCTCCTTGTATGGAGTGACCTTGTTATGTGGTTTGTTGCCTCCAGTGTTGGAGTGTGTTTCAGTTTGTGTCGCCTCCTCAGAAAGGAGTGGTCGTGATGTCTTGTTTGTTGCACCTTGGTACCATTTATGTTTGGTTGGTGTGTGTGTGTTGTCAAGTAGAAGAGTGGCTTCCATAGGGGCCAGAGCCCAAAGAGGTATCCAGGATAAGCTTCGAAAGTGGTTTAATCAAGTGATAACTAAAACACTACTTAGAAGTTTAGGACTAACTTCTCATTAATCAAGATATTAATGCCTCACTCATGGACCCAAGTGCTCAATTAGGCTTGGGATGGGTGGGAAGGCCTAGAATGGCAAGGTCATCTATCTTGTCTGTACGAAAGGTATTTGGCTCTGTATGAGTGAGTATGGGGGCCGAGATTCGGTAAAGGTCACCAGGATAACCTTTTCTTGTGGGTGTCGGAGCCTAGGATGAATCCCAAGGATAACCCATGACGAGTATGTGATGACACTCTATCTAGGACAACATTCGGTGTTGTTTTATGGTTATGGATTCCTTAACATACCTGGTGTGACCATAGTTGGTATTCGATTATATTCTATATGGTTCTCATAACATACTTGTTCTACTTTATTTCTAGAAGCAATGTGACCATGTAGGGTTGTACTTGTGTTGTACTTGCATGGTATTTGAGTTGTACTTATTTTGTACTTGAGTTGTACCTTGGGATGTACTTGTGTGCCATGTGATTGGTTGTTTTAGTTTGGTTCATTTTGTGTTAGCCTGTGTCTAGAGGTAGATGGTCTTGGCTAGGATACCTTGTTACTATCTCCTAGCACGAGGGGTGGGCCTTTGGGTTCCACTTGGTTGGGTGGCGTGCACCTCAATCCATTGGGTTCTTTCTTCATGTTCATGTGGATGAGACTTCCAGTTGGAGAGCTCGTTGGTTTCAGTTTCAGTTTCTTTCCTTATTTCATTTCAGTTGTTCTTATTATTTTACCCCTCAGTTGTTATCGAGGTGGAAGTTGTAATTGTAATTATGTTATTGGACTTACCTCATTCGGGGAATGAGAGTTGTAATCTTATTGTTATTTATGGATTAATGAAATGGAAATTTATCTCTTGTGATTATGTAATTATCTTATTGGAATGCATGTGTTTAATTTATTTAGTAATTAAATGAAATGGTTTTATTCATGTTTTTTGTTGAGGTTCTATTTAACCTCTATCTCGTAACCTTAGAGGTTGTTGGAATTATTTGTGAACTTGCAAAATAATTATACTAAAAAAAAAAAAATAGCCTGTTTAAGTTGTTGTTGCAACTTCCTCTAGGGTTGTGTGGCGGCGCATTACAAGTAGAGTATTGTGTCAAAGTGAGATGGAGCAGGAACCATTATAGAGAAATAATTTGTTTCAGACAAGATGCAAGGTAGGTAGTAAATGTTGCAAAGTGATTATTGATAGTGGAAGCTCAGAGAACCTGGTTTCTAAGGAAATTGTGACCAAATTTAACTTGGAATGATTGAAACACCCAAAACCCTATTTGATAGCATAGATTCAAGATGATCATAAGATACTGGTAAGTGAACAATGTTTGGTGAAATTGAAGATAGGAAATTAACATGATCAAGTTTTGTGTGATATCATGTCTATGGATGTATGGAATATTTTGTTGGGAAGGCCTTGGAAATATAATAGACAAGCTATTCATGATGGAAAGAAGAACATATATACTATTGTTGCTAATGGGATGAAGCAAACTTTGTTGCCATTGGAGGATGTTCCTAAAGTTGAGATTTGTATGATTGCTAGAATTTGTTTGGTGGATGGAAGGAGATTTTTGGATGGACTAAGACATGAGAACATGTGCTATGCCTTGAAACATGTAGAAGAACAAACAAGGGAGATAAGGGAGTTGTTGGTAGAATATGAAGCTATCATTTCAGATAATGTACATGATGGATTGCCACCTATCAGGAGTATTAGTCATTTCATGGATCTGATTCTTGGAGCTATTTTTCCTAATAAAGCAACACACTGGATGACACCGACAAAGAATGAAGAGTTGAATAGACAAGTGCAATAATTTTTGAGGAAAGGTTTGATCAAAGAAAGCCTAAGTCCTTGTGTAGTACCTATTGTGTTGGCACCTAAGAAGGATGGAGAATGGAGGATGTGTATAGAATCTAGAGCCATAAAAAAAATTAAAGTGAAGTATAGATTTCCTTTTCCCCGGATGGATGACATTATGGATTGTTTGAGTGGAGCGAAATACTTTACAAAGATAGATTTGAAGAGTGGATATTATCGGATCAAAATCGGACAAGGAGATGAGTGGAAGATAGTATTTAAGACAAATGAAGGATTGTATGAGTGGTTGGTGATGCCTTTTGAACTAACAAATGCATCGAGTACTTTCATGAGGTTGATGAATGAGGTATTGAAGAAATTATTGGGTAAGTTTGTGATTGTCTATTTGGATGACATCTTGATTTTCAACAGGACTAGAGAAGAAAATTTATTTCATATAAGACAAGTTTTGCAAAGGTTGAGAGAAGAGTAGTTGTTTATAAACATTAAGAAGTGTAGTTTCATGAAGAGAGAATTGGTATATCTAGAATTTTATATATCTATGGATGGATTGAAGATGGATCCTAAGAAGGTAAGATAAATTTTTGAATGGCCTACACCAGAAATAATTGGAGAGGTAAGATCATTTCATGGATTGGCTACTTTCTACTAAAAGTTCATTAGGAATTTCAGTTCTATTTGCAACGCTATGATAGAAACAATGAGAGGAAATATGAAGGATTTTAGGTGGAAATGTGGAGTAGACAGGAGTTTTGAGTTGTTGAAATAGAATGTGACTGAGCAGCCTCTGTTGGCTTTACCAAAATTTAATAGGGTATTTCAGGTAGACTATGATGCAAGTCAAAATGGAATTGGAGTAGTATTAAGTCAAGTGGGAAGACCAGTAGCTTATTTAAATGATAAATTGAATGAAGCAAGGAAAAGATATTCAGTGTATGATCAAGAGTTTTATGCCATAGTTCAAGATTTGAAGAAGTGGAGACATTACTTGTTGTCTAAGGAGTTTGTGCTGTATATAGATCATCAAAAACACATGAGATGGGTGGAATTCTTGCAGATTTATACTTTTGTTTTGAAACATAGGAGTGGAAATTCAAATAGAGTTGATGATGCTTTGAGTAGGAGAAGGAATTTATTGGTAGAGATGAGAGTGGCTATATTAGGCTTTGATGAATTGAAGGACCTGTATGAGGAAGACCCGAATTTTGCAGAACCTTGGAAAGATTGTAGAGAATTAGTCTTGGAGGATAGGATTCATTGGTTGGACTATTTCATTCATGAGGATATGTTGTCCAGAGGAAATCAATTGTGTATACCCCGGAGTTCAATGAGGGATAACTTGGTGAAAGAGAAACATAGTGAAGGATTGGAAGGACACTTTGGGATTGATAATAAAATAGCATTGGTACTTGTGAGAATTACTTTTACCCATAGATTCATAAGGATGTTAGGAAATTTGTGTAGAATTGTAGATTTTGTCAAGTTGCAAAAGGGAGTAGTTCGAATGTTGGATTGTATAAACCTTTGACAGTTCTGGAAAGACCTTGGGAGCATATCAGCATGGATTTCATACTTGGTTTTCCTAGGACACGGAGAGGTAATGATTTTGTATTTTTGGTGGTGGATAGATTTTCTAAGATGACACATTTCATACCTTGTAAGAAGACAACAGATGTAGTACATGTAGCAGGCTTGTTTTTCAAAGAAGTAGTCATATTGCATGGATTACCTAGGAGTATTGTTTCAGATAGAAATGAAAATTTTGTTGCTTATTTTTGGAGGACACTTTGGAAGAAGTTGAAGAAAATTTTGAAGTTCAATTCTACTTTTCACCCACAAAATGGTGGATAGACAGAGGTAGTAAAAAGAAGTTAGGAAATTTTCTGAGATGTTTGGTTGGAGAGAGGACTGGAAGGTGGGATTTAGTCCTTGCACAAGAAAAGTTTTCCTACAATAATTCAGTGAATAAGAGTATTGGGAAGACACCTTTTGAGATTGTTACTAGAGTTCATCCTAGATGTATATCAGAGTTGTGAGACATTAGTAAGGAAGCTAAAAGGAGTGTTGAAGCAGAGGAATTCGTAGAGCATATGAAGAAAGTGCATACTCAAGTAAAACAACAATTGGAAGATATGAACCAAAATTATAAGGAGAGAGTAGATGAAAAGAGAAGGTATAAGGATTTAGAATTTGGAGATGAAGTGATGGTATATTTGAGGAAGGGAATATTTACAGTTGGCACGTATAGTAAGCTCAAGATGAGGAAGTTTGGACCCTATAATATTTTGAAGAAATTTGATTCAAGAAATGTGTATGAAGTGGAGTTACCAAATGCCATGGGTATATCATCTATACTCAACATTGGAGATCTAAATCAGTACAATGAAGCAAAATTCAGTGAATAGAGTAAAGAAAAATATGAAGAAAAAATTCCTAAACAACAATCAGATGAGATAGAAAATATTTTGGGTATTAGATATGGGAGGAAAACTTGTGGAAGATAGTACAAAGAATATCTTCTGAAGTGGAAAGGTAGACCAGTGGAGGATTCTTCTTGGATTTTTTAGGATGAGGTAGACTGTATTATTTTTACTTTAGCCCAAGTAAAGTGAGTGACTCACTTTTCAATAACCCTAGATGTTTGATATAGGAGCATCCTTGGTTCTTTACAATCCTGCATCAACCAAAAATATTTTCATTTAGTTTTGTTCTTTTTTAGTTCAAGCTAACAAATGTAGTATTTTGTCATGTTTTCTTGCTAGACCTTGCAGATCTATGTTTTCATTGTGGACATGTTAATTTTCCTAACTCCAATTTTTCAACTTGACTGGATTTTTTTCCAGCAAGTTATCGCTTTCGGATTAAGTGATAGTTTTTGGAACTAGCCCCGAAATAATTTCAAACCTAATAGCTAGTTTGATCGATCATGGATCCTTCCTGTAACTTGTGGATCCTTGAGAGTTGTTTCAATCCATTCCATGGAGTGGCCTCAACCTTAATTTTAGGTCCAAACTTCATCATATGCACTTGCCATGGATAAATTCAAATTTGAGGCCAACCTATTCATGCACACATTACATTTCCTTCATTGGAGGCTGTAATGATCTTTGGTTGATGTAGATGCTTCTAGACCTATGGATATGATATAAATCTTGTAATGGATCATTAGGATAGCAATCAATCAAGATTAAGATGATTAAGAAGAATTTAGATTTTGATCTATAAGATTTTCACTCGCATGTATGAACACTGTATTTTTGAGCATGTTGTATCAGACCTGTGAGCCCAATCTGTAATCCCAGATGTGGCTGACTATATGTAATTGAATTTTTGGATAATAAGAGTTTGAATCTGCATTTTCCTCCATACTATGTGTTTCTTTTGTTGTGTGACTCTTGCTGCACGGTCTGGACTGTTCTCTTTGAGGACTCTCCTACCATGACTGTACCATGAGGCTGACGTCCTTGTACATGTCATTTCTCATGATTTTTAACCATCCTTGAACCTTGCATCTCTTTTAATGATTTTTTCACCAGTCCTTAGCTATCATCACTTATGGTGATTTTTCATTGGCATTCATTGCTTACCAATAAGGGTCTTCATTGACTAATCTCAAGGAACTACAACTCTTAATAGTAGAAAATTTTAAGAGTCCCTTAGTGGCTCTTTTTGGAGATGGCTATTCCTTAGTGAACAGAGCGAGATTTTAGAATGAATCTTCTAGAAGTGCAAACCAAGTGTTAGAACCATTGGGAAACTGAGTTTTTATTCAATTTTTTAAACCTCATTCAGTGGCCCAGGGCCACCAAATTGAAAATGGAAGCCATTTCTTACCCCTGTCAAACACCGATCTGTTAAAATCTAACTGATCCCCCTTAATCCATACTTGCCTCTATCAAACCACAACAACATGAGTGACCTCATTCCTGCAAAGACAAGTGTTAAGCTACTTTTAAACAAGTAATAATTTGCTTCTTATTTAGCTTTACTATCACATGGAAACCAAATAACATAGGCCACATTATTGCAACTCATTTAATTTTTAGATTTTGTGGAAAATGATAGAATATGAGGGTACTGATCAAGACTATGTGAATACATAGTCTTATCACATTCACTAATCCCCTCACGATGATTAGGCTCATAAAATATATCATGCCTCAAAAATAGTATGCAATCCTCCTATATATTTAGCAAAGAATGCTCACACATTTTTAACTCCTTAAAATAATTTGCACCATAGGTAAGTTTATCATCATCCCAAAAAAACATCTCAGTCACATTATTATATGCCTCAAATTTCTAAAAATTTTTTTTATCAACATCCATAATTCCTTCATCTTCATTCAAATCATGGCATTCGGAAGAAAAGTTAGCATCCCAAAAAATGCTTCCCACTTTAGGTTCATAAACAAGATTGTTAGCAATCATCATGTTATCAAAAAAAGATACTTCAAGTGTGGGTTCATATGACACAAAACCTTTGTTTTCAATAAAAACCTCATAGTGAGTGTTCTTAACACATTCACTATTGCAAGGAGTATCACACGCAACATTACATCTTGCTGCATCAACATGAAAATCTGAAACATAGTGCTCAAGATAAAAACTGTGAGTTCTAGATCTATAAAAAGGATCCTCATATGCATCTATGTGATTTATACAATAACATTCTTCAAGTGAAAACTCATTATAAATAGGTTCATTAGTTGTACCCATATTTGTCTCTACATTTTCACTTCCATGTACAACTATATCTATGTTTTCCTCATGCAAAGATTCAATGATAGCTTGAAAATAAAAAAAAGGAATGGAAGAAAGTGAAGAATCAAATAAGAAAAGAGTTCCCTATTCACTATTTACATCACCAACACACACATGCTCTGCATAATCATCTACTTGAATTGATTCATTCAATAAATGTCTTGCATGCATATCCTTTTCTTTGTCCATGTCATTGCAATAATCATCAGGGTCACATTCCTCACTATCAAGCTATAAAACAACATTTGTTTCTTCATTATATCTACTCATGAATGAATTTTTTAACTAAAAATCATTGTGTAATCTATCATTTTCATCCAATACGTTGATATTCTCAAAAGAATTCCTCAAATAAGCATGCTCTTGTGTCTCATTACCATGAAAATTTTCATCAATGCTACATTCACTTGCAGAATTGGCATGACCAATTGTACCATTACACTATTGATCACACATTTCTTCTTCAATTTTTTTGTTCAATTCATATCCATTATCTTTCTCTTGTCTAAGAGGATTTGGAATCCCATTGTCTCTCGTGCAACATCACATTGATTTCTTGAAGAGAAAATATTCAAGTCGCCTTGGTTTTCAACATCTAACCCTTCCATACAAGACTCATAAAATATTATACCATTCAAGGAGCACTCAAGACTATCATAGGTTTTCATTACATCACCATGCATTTGTGAGCTTTTAGAAATATTTTCATCATCATTATTGAAAAAATTCTCACTTAAGGAAATGAATTATACCACCTCTTCTTGAAAGGAATCATGGTCACCATGGCTACAAATAGAATGGTAATCATCTTGATTACCTAGACAAGGATGCTTTTCAGCCTAGTTGCAAACTTCCATCTACAACACCATTGTTCTCATCATGAAGACATGAAACTTCACAATCAACATAATCTTCAACTGTATATTCAAAGTCCATAGAGGAGAAAATACTTTCAGTGTCATCTACATCATTGCAGCCTTCTTTTGTTTCAAGGAAAATATGAGTGACTTCATATGCTTTATCATTTCTTACATCTTCACCATTATGGCTGCAATCATTTTTTGCATACATTTTCTCCATGGTTCTTTAGAAATAAAATCCTCACCACAAAGTGATGCATTACCCTTGTCTTCTATTATACCATCTAGATTAATTGATTAACTTCGGAAAAGGTACCATCACATAGGCTAGTCAAGAGATTACTTCCAAATTTCTCTATCACTTCCTCCATCACAAAAATATATTGATATATGAATTTAAGGCTAGGGGGCTTCAAGTGAAGTTGCATGGTACTCAAATCTAGCTCACATTTCTCATAGAATAAATCAATGCAAAATGATTCATCAGGTCTTTATGATTCTGGTATATCAAACAAAAATTTCATGAACCTATCATGAAATTCATAGGGCGATTCATCCTCAAATCTTTATATATCACATAATGCATCAATATATGATATGGAATCAACTTTGTTCTTAAATATTTCTTCAAATTTGTTTTGGGTATGAGGATTTGTCTTGTTAGATGAGCATTAATTATTCACTTCACCAAACTGATCCATGATCTCAAGCTCTTGACATGAACATATGGAATGCATTGGAAAACTAGAAAACCAACATTCAACAATACCTTCTAAATTTCTTACAAAAACCTTCATGATAGCATCCTCTTCTTTTACTTGACAGTCTTTCATAAAATCAATGAAACCCTATACATGTGATGCTAACTTTTCAAGATCTCCTCTAAATTAGGCAAATATTCATTAATTCTTCTTGGGACAAAATGTGGGCAACCTTGGATTTTACCAAAATCCAAAGCATCATATCTTTCACTAGTGAAAACCTTTCTTTGAGGACATGAGTATGTTTTAGGCATCACATTATAGCTTGTAGAGGGAGAACTAGGACAACAATACATATTTGAAAATAAAATTTATTCCCTCTATAATTATTCAATTCTCAATATCCCTTTATTGTAGTTCTCAATTTCACTAAATAAGGGAACCAAAGTCTGCTAAGACTTTCAAACATGGTCTTCACATACAGATTCATTCTTCATGAAAACCTAAAACATGGAAAATACCTATATATGTTGCAGCTGCTATAAATTCTCCTTCCCGACTAGAAATATTTGTAGATTTGAAACTTTCTTCACATCTTCATCAAGCTCTTTTGACAAAGTCACCACCTCTCTTCAAAGAGGACTGAACTTCAAGCAATATGAAGCTCTTTCAAAGATTAATTTCATTTTGGGTCTTCTCCAACAATAGAGTCACACAAATTCTTTGAAATCCACTACAACACAACCACTTCTAGGTTTGAAAACTTCTCAGTATCTAAATGAACTGTTCAGATTCACCAAATTATTAACTCTACGCAAATGGATACTCTTTTGAAGTTCCCCAATGGAGTCACTAATCTATTGGTTATTTTTCTTAGAACCTTCAACCCTAAGGAGAAACAATGCTTGAAATAGGGGATTAAATATTTAGAACAAGTAATCTACACTATCAACAGATTAAAGACAAGAAAAGGCAGCTAGAAAGGCTATGAAATCCTTCTGCATTTTGAGCTCCATGGGACTATGGAGGGTGTTCCTAATTGTAGATACAATAAAATGATAAACTTGTGCCAGATAAAAAGCTATATACTTTGGAATGTGGATAATTCTCATATGTATGGACAATGGGTGTTCTATATTCCAAAAAATTAAAGCATATCCCATTTTCATTTAATAAAATTGAGAATAAATAGCTTAGAATATATTATCGGCACACATGTAGAAGAATTATAGGTATATAACTCTTTCAAATTTAACTTCTATATTTGTTTGAACACCATGAATATACAAGGACAAAGAAAAATAAATAGGAAAGCAAAGGAAATGAAGGTACAAGATCTTTTAGACTTTTAGATTTGGGACCAAATTGAAAGAAGAAGATGTACAAGACTGATCGGTGCTAAGAAAAGGGCCACAAAGTCATATAACAAGTATTTTATGTTTTTTTGAAGTATGTATTATACTTTCATTGATGTCACCATGTTGGTTCTGTAATGATATAAAAAATCCTACCCTTATATCGATGTGTCAGACTCTAGTTTATCCCATGTGGTATTTGATCTGGTATTTCTAGTATTTTTGGTCCACGTTTTCTCTTTGGTAATTAGTATGGTCATATTTTGATAAAAGTATTATAATGGTTGGAAGCATGTATGTATGCATTCTTAGATGTTCATATGTTTGGGTGATGCACTGGCATCAATTTTTGTGGTTGCATTTCAGTATTAGGTTAATCATGGTCAACCTAATATTCATTTGATAATGGATTGAAAATTATATGAAAGATCCTAGCTTTGGTCCCAACCAACATGATGTTTCTTGACACAGTTGAATTAATTTTGAAAGCCTACCTATCAATGCATGCGGGTATATATACAAGTTGGTTAGAAGAAAAATGTGTTGTATGAGGAGTGTGGAATGTGAATGCGAAGAAAAGAAGAAGTATAAGTGTGTGAACTAGAGATTAGTTTGTTAAGCGAATACTCTGAGCTTATAAGGAACTAGATCTGCACTTGTGGTGTATCTTAATTAGTTCAACCTTGGCGGTTAGTCAATTTCTGTTTACGCAAAATCTATAGGTAGTGAGCCTCCATTTTTGGACAGCAAGTCCTTGTAAGCAGTGAGCTTTTGTATCTAAAAGTGAGTTGGTTTTTGATATAACTATGTATATTGTGAGCTAATCCTCACCGTGGTTTTTCCCTCATTGGGTTTTCCATGTAAAATTTGGTGTTTCTATGTTGTGGAATGTTCATGATTTATCATTTCTCTTATCTATTCTATGGTGTAGTAAATTAATGGTGATTGTTCAATAAGTTTTAGTGGATATTGATCCATCCCCCCTCTCAGTATCCAGTTTATTCAACAATTGGTATCAGAGCTCTAGTTCCTCCTGAAAATTCTAACATCTTGAGGGAGATCCTATAGATTGAACAATGGATAAAGAAGAGCTCTGGATTGCCCTTGAAGATCTTGACAAGGCTAAAATTGAAAATAGAGATCAAAAGGAGAATCTTGATGAAGCAAATGAGTGTGTTGGAAAATTGATAGAGAAGTTAAATAAATTCAAAGAAAAATACAAAGAAGTGGGTGAGGAATTGAAACACGCAAATGATGAGAATACCAGACTAAAACTGAGGATAGATGAAAAGAAGAAAATTGAAGAATGTTTGAAAACAGTGATACAAAGCAAGGCTGATGTTTTCTCTAGACTTGAACAGGAAGTGATCAATCTGAAATAAAAACTCTATGAAGATTACTTTAAGACAAGCTCCACCAAGCTTGATGAATTAATAGCTGGACAAAAACCTTCTAAAGACAAAAGTGGCTTAGGTAATGAAGCTGATTGAAAAATGCAGGACTCAAATATAGTAAATAATTAAAAGACTCAAGACAAAGGAAAGAAAAAAAGAAACTTTGGGAGGAGATCACCTATCAAACAACCGAATGCACAAAGGTACTCATCATTCAATGGTGTTTGTATTTCATGTAACAAATTTGGACATAAGGCAACTGAGTGTAGGAGTAGGTTGAATCATTTTTTTGGTCCCTTCTCCGTACAATGTTATACATGCAAGAAGATAGGACATCAAGCTACTGAATGCAGATCACAAGTAAGGATGGTTAGTAGAGTAATGATGAAAAGATTTAATAGAGGAAGGATAAATCAATATTTTTATGGCTACTGCTATAACTATAACATGTTTGGACATAAATTGAATCAATGGAGAATAGGGATGAATGGAAATTAAACAGGACAAAAAAATGTTGTTTGCTACCATTGCAAAAAACCAAGACATATTTCAAAGGTATGCATAAGTAAAAAGGGAAATCAGTCTGCTCCGGTGGAAGATGATGAAACTATGAAAAAGGTTGACAAGGAAGAAGTTATGCAGGAAATGAACAAGATATGGAAAAAGAAAGAAGAATAAGAGACTACTAATGTGTTTGTACCCTCATTTGGTGTAGATGATTCCTCTGGGAACTAGACCTAGCATGGTCTTAGGGGGAGCTTTATCTAAAAATCAACTAAACCCCCAGAAGTGTAGCATGTCAAGTGCTAGCGCCTGGATATGTTGTAAGAAGTGATAGGAAAAAGGTGTTGAAAAAAAAACTGGAAGAAAAGAAGCGAGCATGTTCTTTTCCACAATAAATTAGGATTTCTCAATCTAGTGGAAGAAAAGTTTGTCAGCTTTTTGCAATTAATGTGAGTTAGGGAAAAATGATGGAATATAAAAGAAGTCTCTCGAATCATTTTGATCATCAAATATATTCAAAGGATCTATAGAGAAACCTAGAACTCTCTCGAAGCATTTCTGAAGCAATTTGATGACCTTTGAAGAGAATATGGTGAACATTCGAAAGCAACTGTCAAAATTTTCCCTATCTCACGGTTATAGAGGAAGGTAATATAAGAATTTTCTTGTTGAATTTTAAGAGCTAAAATGAAAATTTCTATCAAAGGATCGAGTAGGAATAACCTTCTAAAGTTGACAGGAGTCAAGCTGGATGAATGCGATAATAAAAAAATCAAGAAGATGGAATTAGGGTTGGAACCAAGTGAATTACAAAATCTACAAACCCTAGGTTTGGATTTTTGGGGAGAATTCCCTTAGTTTTCTGATAAAGAATTTATTTTGTTCCTTCTGAGAAAATTCAAGGATGACAGCATTATATTGGATAAATCCTATCTTATTTCGAAAGAATCAATCAAATCGGTTACTGGACTGTGCAGTGTTGGAGAACTTCCTTGATGGAAGACTTTTAAATACAAGGAAGTAGAGGAAATGATGGGAGTTGAAAAAGATCCCTGAGCACTATTGATCGATACTATTGTCGATCCCTCAGTTAGGTATGTTGCATATGGAATTTCATATAAAATCTTTTTTAAAAATTGAGAAAGATCTACTTCGGCCATTGTAGTATATTTGGTGAATAAAATAGCTAAAGAGAACAAAAAATTTGATTTGTGTAAGCTAATTCTTGAAAATATCACTAAGAACATACAAATGACACTTGGAGAAGGATAGCCATTCCGTTTTGGGGTCTTTTCTTACATGTTTAGTACTTTATTTTCTGAAATCACTATCGGGAAAGAAAGATGTTGAGTTGGAATCTGACATTCCCGTTGCAAAATAGATATGCAAACATTTGGAAATTTTAGAGGATAAAGCAAGTGAGTGTAAGAAATTTTTCTTATCTCTGTAGAATATAATAAGCTCTAGTGAAGCTATGCCTAGTAGGTTTGAGGAAGGTTCTTCCTCTAGAACAAAATAATTGAAAGTTGTTGTTAGTGATTCCCCTCTGAAATTGAAGAAAAGAAAAACTATAGCCAAAGATATCATTGTTATTCTTGAAGAGAAGGAAGAAGGCGAAGAATCTCTGCCTAGATCTGAATATTTTGGTCTAGATGGCATCCAGTCTATGTCGATTAAAGGGAAAAATTAAGAAAATTGGTGAATTTTGGAGTACGACCTCTCTTGTTGAAAGACTTAAAGTATATGATTCTCTAAATGAGTATCGGTTTTGTAAAGGTATTGATGTTTCTACTATTTTTAATTCCTTTCCTGAGAATCTAGTTGAGGTAGTTGAAGAGAGAGTGTTGCTTGAAGTTTCAGAAGGACACAAGTTGGAAGCTTTGTTTGAAAAGAGATGATCTAAAGCAAAGCATAGGTTATCTGAATTGATCATGGAAAAAAAGAAGTGCATAAAAGAAATTTCAGACATATGCAAGTATTACGTCTGGTGGCCTTATGCGGTTGATAATTTTTGAAGAAGAATTGAAGCAATATAATCTGAAGTGACTAGTATTGGGAAGAAGTTTGATATTTTTTAGGAAAAATATGAGAAGCAAAGGCTAATGATGGTGAGTTGCAAGTAGAAATGATCATTGTGCAAAGAAAAAGGGATGATATAGTGAAAACCTTCTATCTTCTTACATAAATTGTTGAGGTCTAGTTAGACCATCTTTTTGGAATACTCTCTGATGCAGAAGATTGTGAAAGACAATGCTCATTTGATTGGTTGTCCTCCTTCACTCTATGGGCCCTATTGGAAAGCAAACATACAAGAATGGAGTCTGTAGTGCTTGAATGGAAGAAATTATATCCTATTATTAAAGAAAGGTACAAGAAGGTATTTCAAGTGACAGGTGTCATTCTGGTTTGAGAAGTTAAATATTTGAAATTTTTTGAAGTTCTTGAATTTTTTGAAAATTTGAATGTCACCATGTCTATATCCTTTTGGCATCATTTCCCATTGATGTCAAAGGGGGAGAGAGATGGAATTTTGGGAGAGATATGAAATGAGAATCTTTTGAATTTTTGCACATGTTTCCATCAGTGCCAAAGGGGGAGATTGTTGGAAGTATGTCTTATATTGTCATTGATGTCACCATGTTGGTTTGGTACCTTGTATTAGTGTGTAAACCTAGTTTATCCCATCTATTATTTGATCTGGTATTTCTAGTATTTTTGGTCTACATATTCTCTCTAGTAATCAGTATGATCTAATGTTTTGAGAAAAATATTATAATGGTTGGAAGCATGTATGTATGCATTCTCATATGTTCATATGTTTGGGTGATGTGTTGGCATTAGTTTTTGTGGTTGTATTTCAGTATTAGGTTAATCATGGTCGAACTAATATTTAGTCGATAATAGATTAAGAATTATATGAAAGACCTAGCTTTGGTCCCAATCGACATTATGTTGCTTGACACAGTTGAATTACTTTTGAAAGCCAACCTATCAATGCATGCAGGTATATGTACAAGTTGGTTAGAAGAATAATGTGTGGTATGAGGTGTGTGGAATGCAAATGCGAAGAAAAGAAGAAGTATAAGTGTGTGAACTAGAGATTAGTCTGCTGAGTGAATACTCTGAGCATATAAGGCACTGAATCTACACTTGTGGTGTATCTTCATCATTTCAACCTTGGCAGTTAGCAAATTTTTGTTTAGACAATTTCTATAGGTAGTGAGCCTCCATTTTTAGACATAAAGTCCTTGTAAGAAGTGAGATTTTGTGTCTGGAAGTGAGCCGATTTTAATATAACTATATATATTGTGAGCTAATCCTCACCATGGTTTTTCTCTCATTGGGTTTTCCACACAAAATCTGGTGTTTCTGTGTTGTGGAATGTTTATGTTTTGTCATTCCTCTTATTTGTTCTATGGTGTAATAAATTAATGGTGATTGTTCAATAATTTTTAGTTGATACTGATTCACCCCCCTCTCAGTATCTAGTTTATTCATAAATCTTGCCATGTTAAACATGTTTTGAAGATCTTAAGAAATCTTATCACCTTATGATAACAAGACCATTGAAGCTTATCAAATGACCACTCTTATAAATCCACCTAAAAACATAATACTCTCATTACGTTCATTAAATAAATTACACTTCTCCTTCAACAAAAGGAAATAACAAATGCAATTCAAGTGCAACAAATGTGCATGAAAAAATCAGATAATCCTTGATTATTGAATTTAAAAATTATTACATCTTAGTCATGGAGACAATCATAAGATAAAATATATTCATGAAGCGCAATTCAAAACACAAAAAAATCTTAGACTAATGACTAATAGTCATATACTTCATCCTAACTTTACACTTTACATTTTATACAAAGCTTTTGTCTACCCTGTAGAGCTTCAATTTTTTTTTTAGAACCCTTAAAAATGAGAAGAAGAAAGAATATAAAGAAGAAGAAGAAGCCCTAAAATGAATATGTGGAAGAAACCTGGCATCTTGATCTCCATCTGATTTACAACAAGAAACAATAAAATTATTCTCTCTTCTCTCCTCATGCATCTACTTTTTCCCTTTCACTTGCAACTATTTTTTTTCTCTTCTTTTGTATTCTTGTGCATAGTGGAATATTGGGTGTAAAAACCCACTCATCTACACATTTTTCACTTCCGAGTGAAAAAAATCACTCCTAGGTAGATACACATTTGGTAAACAATTGCAATTTGTCTTTACCCTACACTTTGGACAGTCTTGTGCAACAAACTCCACTTGGTCAAAAATTTGATTAAATTGCAACACATTCTCACATTTGACCACCAACCTAACAATTTTTTTCCCTCTATTTCTTGCTAAACACTCTCCCACCTACTCTGAAAATGCTCTACACAACACAAAATTCTTTTCCAAAGCCTTCCTTCTATTGTGGGGTCATTGTTTGGAATGGTGGGTCATTTTTGGGTTTACCAACACTTCAAAATCACCCATAAAAATGTTCAAATGGCTTCGAAGGAAAGAAAAATGGTTTGGAAACTCATTGGAAAGAAAAACCCATTATTTATAGCCTATAGGAGTCCCCAAAAAAACTGCGTAAATCCAAAAACAATGTGACCAACACTATTCCCTTGCAACTTCACTCTCCTTCCATTTCTTCTTCATGCAGGCTCGTGGGGAAGGAAATATTTTCACATGAAGCTTAAATCAAAACATTAATATTTTATTTTTTTATCAGCAATGTAAGACTTCTAACATTTGATTTTATGTATTTCATACATGGGCTCTATAAAAATCACGAGCAAGGCTACGTGGAGCCTCCTTGCTCCCCCATCAGATAATGCTGGAAAATGGTGGGTCCCCCATGAGCTAGTAGGAGATGGCTTGGATTAATCCACTCCTCATCCTTGCTATTCATTGATCAATACTTACTCTCCCTTTGGCGTTCTACTCCCCGCTTCCCCACCACCTTGTGATGACATCAATCCTGGCTCCCGCAAGCAAGCGAGAAAAGAACATCAGACATTGAACAAAGGTGTCCCCTACAACACCTTCACAATGTGACCGAGCTAAATATAAAATTTGGGTGTTGGTGCCAAAATGGAATTTCTTCAAACAATTTTGATATGTTTTTGCTGCAAACGCAAACCGTTCCTTCATAAAATAAGCATGGGCAAGATATACTCGTACACGTCCATGCATCTGAATAATGATGTTTACAACATTAGCCTTTTGTACTTGCATAATAATTTCCTTTACAACATCAAATCGGCCCCTAACAACAAGCATGATGGTTGCTCATTTGTAGCAAAAACACTTCATTATCTTTGCACCAACCTTTTACAATGTAGTTCTCGAGCCTTCTCAAGTCGTGTTCCCTTGTTCTTTGGATCCCTCTTCTCACTATGAAGCTAAAAAATAATTCTCTTTTCCAAGTGAAATTTCAATAGAAGAAATCATTAGACTGATTGACATTATTCAGGTTTAATTGTTTCTTTTTCCTTAAGCCAATCATCTATGTAAATTCATTACAAAAAAATTCATGAGCCTTCTTAATATGCGCAACCCTAATCTTTAATTCCTTCTCTCACTATGAAAATTTGTAAAGTATTTCCAATTTACAAGTGAAATATAACATAATATCTCTTTGAATCTATTTCACTTATGCATCTTTAAGTGTTTCCCTTTGCTTTGAGCAAGTCACCTTTTTAAAATTCCATGGCATCAAGCATACAAAGAACATCTAATGAGATCCTATCCACCTTAGGCTCATCCAAATCAAAACTAGGCTTAGTTAGATCTCACCCAAGCCTGAGCCAAGGTTTGCAAAATGTAGATCTGCCTCTACTTTATTAGGAAATTTGAATGAGATTAGCCTATATAAGTGTTTTTCTTTTCTAGTCGTAGTCATCCAAGAAAATTGGATTTCAGTCACATCTAGGTGATATAGAAATATTTGGATCCACCTTCTGTTGTGATTGATCATGATCATAAGAAACACATTTATCTCTTAAGGAAGGATTATTTGTGCAAATATTACCTTCATTAGCATGTGCAGTAGACAATTCTTCCAAATAGTCAAAAAAGTGAATATTTATGTCATCCTCTAAGCTGGTCACTTGATTTGATCTAGTGATTCCCAAAAAGCTTGAATTTTCACCAAAATTTAGGGATACATCTTCTAAATTTAGTGAAACCTATGAGCATGTATCTAGTGAATGATTTCTAGCTGAAAAGAAACCAAGGGTAGCAAGATAACTAACCCCTTGTTCCCTTGGAAGCTCAAAAAAAATTCGTTACTCCATTCAGTTTTTTGACCCATGAATCCCACTATTATTGCCCATGAAGTATCATGTATGATGTAGTTGTTTGAGTGACCTTGTAGGATTAAAAAGTGTTGTGGCTTTATCCCAAAGTAACTTCAAGTGAAACACCACCTTACTAAAACAAAGTGAATAGCACCAACAACACTACTCTGTTAAAGAAATAAAAGTAGATGGTGTGGAGATGCTTCCAAGCCTTTATCATAGATAAAGTAACCTTTGGTGTGCTATATGGTCAACCCCTCTTTGATTTGAGACAAATCCAAGAGTTTTGATGGTTGTTAAAATAGGGTAATCTTCATATTCTACTTTACCTTTGATGGTTTCTATAATAGTAGAAGCTATTATGACAGGTGTTATGTTCCATATTTGATTGCTCAATATAGGTATATGACTTTTTGAGTCATTATACAGATGAATTGTTGTCTTCGATGAATTTTTCTCTTCTATTGTGACATTTATTCCCATGAATTAACATTTGATCTAACTGACTACCATTACGATCTTGATACTCCTAATAGTTATGAGCCCTCTTATGTCATCAATCCTCCTCATTATGTTGATAGCCTTGTACATGTTGTCATTTCTCATGCTTTTTTAACCATCCTTGAACCTTGTAGCTCTTTTAATGACCACTTTCACCACTCCTAAGCTATCATCACTTATGGTCATTTTCCTTTGGAATTTGTTGCTTACCAAGAAGGGTCTTCATTCATTGGTCTCAATGAACTGCAACTCTTAATATTTACAAATTTTAAGAGTCCCATCACAACTGTTGCAAGTATGAGAAGATTGGTGTTGTCATTGATGTCAACTTTCTTGTGTTTTCATTGTTGTCAATTGTATGAGGAAGAAGATCATTATTGGGGGAGATTTTTGTTAGAGTAGTCGATGTTATCCATGCTTTGATTATTTACATTATGTTAACATTAGTAAAGGTACTAGTGTTGTTGAGATAAGGTTTTGTGATCTATGGTTTAGTTGCTATGTTGTATTTGGTTTAGTTATGGTGATGAAGTACTGAAGATAATGGGAATGTGTCTCTAGTGCCTAGATTCCAAGTTCTTTTGAGAAATTCTAATAAAAAAAGATTTTTTTGTTGCAGTGGTGTTCTAGGTTGTAGGATTGTGTTCTTGTGTTGCTCCACATTTCTTCTAAGTTGAAGATTTGATTATACACTTTAGATATGTTGATAAAATATTTTTAAAAATTTTGTATTCATAATTTGGTGTGCCAGATTGTTGTGCAAAAGAAGTTTTTTTCACCAGAGTGTGAGTTGTGTATTGTAGAGGTGTGTGGGAGAAATTTTTCTGCTTTGTATTTCTCTATAGTTATTTTTAAGGTCTTGTGGATTTGAAGGAGTGTTGATAGTGTTGGTATCTTTCTTCAATTGAAGTGGTTCAAGGTTTTGTACTTTAGAAGTCAATTTCTTGAGTTATAGTGTATGGCAAAGTTATCTAGATTTAATGGGTGTGTGCATTCTTTAGGTGCAAGTTGTTATGAAGGAGTTTGTTGGATTTCATGGTTTTTATGGAATATTCTAGATTGTGTTCAAGTGGAATTTGTTATCTGTGAGTTGTTGTTAGATCAAAGGAAGTTTGTACTTAAAATTTTAATGGTTTTTGCATGGGTAACAACTGAACTTGGTGTTTACACTACTTGCAAGGGTGCTTAGTTGTTTGTGAAAGCGTGGTATGTAAGGATGGATCTAGGTCTTAGCTAAGGATTTTTGTGGTCTTTCTTCATTCCTTTCCATCATGGGAATTTTTTGGTGTTGACCTTGGAGAAATTTTCAAGGTTGAAGATGGTATAAATAAGAGTTCGGTTGTTGAGGGATTGTGTGATAGAAGAGATAGACAAGTATGATGTGAATTGTAGTGTTATGGAGTGTTAATTTGAGAAGTGTAGTGTGAGCTTTCATGTGTTAGATTACTAGATGTAGTGAGAAGAAGGTGCCTACAGTTCTTCATTTAGGATCTGAAGGTTTTGGTTATATTGTGGTGGATTCTCTATTGCATTGATTTATTTTTCTCTATGTAACATTTCTTCTCTATCTTCTTTTCTATTTTAGTTTTGATCCTTTTCAAGTGAGCCTTTCCTTTTATAGGCAATGATTCCTTCGACAATGAGCCTTTGTAATTAGTGTTGTTATTACTTATAATGTGAGATAATACTCATAATGGTTTTTCTCATCTTGGCTTTTCCACATAAATTTAGTGTTCTCTTATGTATGGTGTTGTGTTTCAATTTTTGTTATTTTTTTCCATGATAAATTCTCATATACAATTTAAGTGTTTATTGAATGAATGTGGATTTGAATGGGTATAAGGGTTTTGAAGTTTTAAGGTACAATTTATTCATCCCCCCCTCTCAGTTGTCTTGTGTATTCAATAGTTAGTACTAGAGACAAGTTACTTGGAAGAAAGCATAACCACTTGAGGTATATCTAGCATGATGCACAATAAGGAGATCCCCATGTTTGATGACACAAACTATGCATTCTAGAAGACAAGGATGAAAGGCTATTTGGTTTATCTTGGATTTGACATCTATAAGGTAAGACAAAATGATTATACTATGCCTACAAATGGTGCAAACACTAAGAATTAAACCAATTCATATGAATGAAATGGTAAAGCAAGGTATTCTCTCTTGTGTAGTCTTACAGATTCTGAATTAGTGAAAGCTATGGATCTAAAAATTGCTAAAGAAATATGGACAAAGTTGGAAAAAATTTATGAAAGAGATAATAATTTTAAACAAGCTAATATGTAGAATCTAAATATTACATTTGAGAACCTATGGATGTCTAAAAATAAAAACATTACAAGCTAAATGTAGAGGGTAGATGAAATGGTCAGTTGCATCAAAGGTCTTGGTGGGAGAGTCAAAGAATCAAATTTGGTAAAGAAAATTCTAAGAACTCTTCCTAAATATTATATTCATAAAGTTCCTATTGTTGAGGAATTTTCAAATCTAGATGTATATACTAGAGATCAATTGTATGGCTCCCTAACTACATTTAAAATGCTAGAATTTGGTGAAAATAATGGTACAAAAGTGGAGATTGCTTTTAATGCTAGAAAATCATGGAAGAATAAAGACTTATATTAGGAGGATCTTTATGATGGTGAAGCTAAATTTGTGAGAAGGATGAAAAATGGTACTAGTAAGTACAATGGTAATCTTCCTTTCAAATGTTTTAGTTGTGGAAAGATAGGTCACTATGCTTCAAGATTTCCAAACAAAGTTGTGAATGGAAAAAGATAGGAGAAAAAAGGTAAGATTATTAAGCAAAGCTATTATATTAGAGAAGATGCAAGTATTTATGGTGATGAATCTAATTATGGAGATGATGATGATAGTGAATGATTTTTTATGGATTTAAAAGATGAAACCAATTCTACTAACTCTAAAAGATGTGTGAAGGAAATCCCATTGGAGACAAGGGACAAGACTAAAGGTACTTTGGTATCTAATTTTTATGCTACATATGATAAGAACTATTATATAATTGATAGTGGATTCTCTAACCATATGACCAATGACAAGAGTAAGTTTTTTAGACTTGAAAAGTATGGTGGACTTGTTAGATTTATTGAAGATTTAGGTGCTAAGATATGTGGAATACGTCCAATTAATTTTGATGGAAACCATAACACTGATGATGTTTACTATGTTAAGGGTTTAAGGCATAACCTCTTAAGTGTTGGACAAATTTCTTGCAAAGGACATAATCTTATTTTTTATGATGATGGATGTGAGATCAGAAAAGGGTTCGAAACTATGACTGTTGTTGGAAGAAGGACATATGGAAATGTCTATCAACTTAAGGTTGCGAATGTTCATTGATTTATGACTCATATTAATAAAAGTTCGATATGGTCGATAGCCTAATAAGAATTGGTTTAGTTTAAGCTATGATAGATCTGCCAAAGATTATAAAGCTTATCAATGTTGTCTACAAGGATTGTTACATTGGAAAGAAAACAAGAAGTTTCAAAGGTAAAGAACAATCTACTATTAGATTGTTAGAGTTGGTGTATACAAATATTTGTGGTCCTACAAGAGTAAGAATTCTTCAAGGTGACATGTATTTCATGATTTTTATTGATCATTATTCTAGAATGACATGGGTTAATTTTATCAAAGAAAAATTTGAAGCCCTAGACAAGTTTAAAACATTTAAAGTCATGGTTGAGAATGAAACGGTTATGAAAATAAAAATTTTGAGGTTTGACAGAAGTGGAGAGTTCACCTCAAATGAATTTAATATATTTTGTAAGAATCATGGCATGACAAGGCACTTGTCTACCCCTAAAACTCCTCAGCAAAATGGAGTGGTTGAAAGGAAAAACAAGGTTGTTCAAGAAGCTACAAGGATTATGATGAAAGAAGAAAATATATTGGAAGTCTTCTAGAGTGAAGAAATTAAGTGTTATTTACATACTTAATAGAGTTCAAGATAAAGAAAACAAAACAAAGACTCCCTATGAGCTATGGTATGGAAGGATTCCTATGGTCAAGTACTTGAAGGTGTTTAGAAGAAAACGTTACATCAAAAGAGATGAAGAAAACTTGGGAAGTTTGATGCAAGGTTTGATGAAGGTATCTTCCTTAGATACTCTAATAGAAGAAAATCCTATGGATGCTACAACAAAATATTGTGAAATATTTTTGAGAGTGCAGGTGTCAAAGTTGATGAAGATTATCCAAATTTGATATTGATAGATGGATATCAATCAGATGATCCTATTTGCAGAGAAGAAGAAAAGATAAGGAAAAAGAAGTATGGATTGAAGAGGAAGAAGCTCTAGAAAATACCCCCTAGAACTCCTAAGTATGTGCATCATTCTGAAGAAAAGATCATTGAAGACAACAAAAAAGGTGTATTGACAAGAAGGAAAGTTGTTGAAGAAGAGGTAAATTTGTGTTTACTTTTTGAAGTTTAACCTAAAATAGTAATTGAGGCATGCAAAGATTAACATTGGATAAAGGATATGAAAGAAGAACTACTATAGCTTGAGAAGAATAAGACTTGGGAACTATTTATGAAGACCTACAGACAAAAATATAATTGGAACTACATGGGTGACCAAGAACAAATTAAATTAGAATGAAGAAGTGATAAGAAACAAGGAAAGACTTGTGTGTAAAGGCTACTCACAAGTTGAAGGAATATATTTTGAGGAGAAATTTTATCTAGTGGAAAGAATGGAGGCTATAAGGATTTCAATGTTTATTAAATGGACGTAAAGTATTCTTTCTTGAATGGAGAGTTGGAAGAAGAGGTATACGTGAAACAACCAAAAGGATTTCATTTATCGAATAAATCAAATATGGTATGAATATTGAAGAAGTAATTATATGGTTTGAAGCAAGATCCTAGAGATTTTTATGCATGTTTGGATAGGTATTTGATACAACAAGGATTCAATAAAGGTTTCACAGATAGTAATCTTTACTTTAAAGTTGAAAAAGATCAAAAATTTGATTGTGGTTGTATATGATGATGACATAAGTTTTGGAGGAAATGAATTTATGTGTGAGAAGTTTGTAGAAGAGATTCAAAATGAGTTTGAGATGTCTATTTTTGGGGAGATGAATTTCTTCCTTGGGCTACAAATCAATCAAATAGATACAGGTATTTTCTTTTCATAATCAAAGTATGTCGGAGAAATGTTGAAGAATTTTGGAATAGAAGATTCTAAAATAGTATGTACTCCTATGGTTATTGGTTGCAAGTTTAAAAAGAATGATGAATCTCCTAAGTTTGATCAAAGAAAGTACAAATCAATGATTGGTGGACTTCTATATCTAACTTCTACTAGACCAGATATCATGCATGCATTTTGTCTTGTGGCTAGATTTCAAGAAGATCCTAGAGAATCACATGGTGTAGTAGTAAAAAGGATATTCAGATACTTGAACAAAACTCTCAATCATGGCTTATGGTATCCAAGATATATTGATTACACTTTGAATTCTTACACATATGCAGATTGGGTTGGTTGTGTAGATGATAGAAAAAGTACAAGTGGTAGTACATTATTTCTTAGATGTAGATTGGTATCATGCCTAAGATAGGAACAACATTCAATTTCTTTATCTACTATAGAGTTTGAGTACATTGCATCATCTTGTTGCACATAGATGTTATAGATGAGGCAAGCATTGAAGGATATCAAAGTGGTGTATGATGAATCAATTTCTATCTTTTGTGATAATACAAGTGCAATCAATATTTCAAGAAACCTGCTAATGTATTCAAGGAAAAATAATATCTCAATTTGCTATCAGTTTTTGAGAAAAAAAGTTGTGGAAAATCAAGTAATGCTTGAATATGTGCCTAAAAAAGATCATATTTCTTATATATTCAGTAAGGCTCTTCCTAAAGATACTTTTGAGCATCTCTAGGATAAGTTGGGGGTTATTTCCCCTTCTTCTTTGAACTAGATGCACAAGGAGATGCATTACTTTAGTGGATCTCAAGATTCACTCTTTATTTTGGACTGATATTGTTGGCTACCTCTTAGGGGATGTAGGTAGTAGCATTGTTGTAGTGGTAGCTGATTTGGTTAATTTTGGTGTGTTATCCTAAGGAAGATTGTACAAAGCAATAAATGAAATATTGTTGAACAATAGTTGTGAAAAGGTTGATCGATGTCAAAGGGGGAGAATAAGTGATACAAATTTTCATTTTCCATTGATTTCAAAGTGGGGCAGGGAGAGTCATGTGAAAAAGATTATTTATTTAGAGAGAGTAAGTAATAATATAATTTAGAAAGGGGAGAAGTAGTGTCAATAGTTGATATTTAGAGTTGTTGTGTATTTCATGATTTTTCACATCATGTGTTGCCATCAATGAAAAAGAGGGAGATTATTGCAAGTATGAGCAGATTGGTGTTGTCATTGATCTGAACAGGCTAGTGTTGTCATTGGTTTCAACTGTATAAGAAGGAAGAAGCTCATTATCATCAAATGTTGTTGTGAGGGTAGTTGATATTATCCATTCTTTGATTAGTTACATTATGTTTTCATTGGTAAAGCTACTACTGTCAATCTCTGGTGTGGTTGAGATAAGATTTTGTGATCTATCGTTGAGTTTCTATGATGAAATTTTTTAGTTGTGTTGAGGAAGTACTAAAGATGATGAGGATGTGTCTCTAGTGCCTGACTTACAAGTTATTTTGAGAAAATTTGATAAAAAGAATAAATAGTGTGTTGCAATGGTGTTCTGGGTTATAGGGTTGTGTTCTTGTGTTGCTCTACATTTCTTATATGTTGAAGATATTCTTATGCACTTTAGATATGTTGATTAGAGATGTTTAGAGGTGTTGTATCTTGAATCTAGTGTTCTGGATTGTTCTGAAGAAGAAGTTATGTTCACCAGAGTGTGAGTTATGTATTGCAGAGGTGTCTAGGAGAAATTATTCTTCTCCACATTTCTCTACAGTTATGTTTTAGGTTTTGTAGATTTCAAGGAGTGTTGATAGTGTTGGTATCTTTCTTCAATTGAAGTGATACAAGGATTGGTACTTTAGAACTCAATTTCTTAAGTTATAGTGTATGGAAGAGTTGTCTAGATGTAATTTGTGTGTACATTATTCAAGCAATTTTTTTTGCAAAGGAGTTTGTTGGATTTCAGGGTGTTTATGAAATATTCTAAATTATGTTCAAGTGATGTTTGTTATTCGTGACTTGATGTTGGATCAAAGGAAGCATGCACTAAATTTTTTATTGGTGTTTACATGGGTAATGACCAACCTTGGTGTTTACACTAATTTTGAAGGTGCTTTGTTGTTTGTGGAAGTGTGTTGTGGCATGTAAGGATAGATTTAGGTCCTAGGTAAGGCGTTTTATGGTCTACCTTCATTCCTTTCCACCATAGGAATATTTTGGTGCCGACCTAAGTTGAATTTACACATTTAAGGTGCATAGCCAGCCTTGGATAAAGATTCAAGGTTGAATATAGTATAAATAAGAGTTGAGTTGTTGAGTGATCTATGATAGAAGAGATAGAAAAGTATGATGTGAATTGTAGAGTTATATAGATTGCAAATTTGATAAGGGCAATGTGAGCTTTCATGTGTTAGATTACTAGATATAGTGAGCAGAAGGTGTCTAAAATATAGAAATTATGGATGTTGAATCATCCAATGAGGTTGTGCATACTTCAAAGGATCTTTGCCAAGAATAAATTCACCAACACAAAAAGTGTTGCAACTTAGGCATGCAAATTGATATTGATATTGATCTAGAATATGATTACAAATGCACAAGAACCTTCCTTATATAGGAAGGGTTGAGATACAAGATGAATTATGATGTTGCCATGTGTCTTGATCAAACAACATCTGACAACATGTAAAACTTAACTAACTACCTAGGGAATGATGAATTGATTAAGATAAGTTCTAGATGATATTCTAGAAGGAATCTTATCTCCTAAATACATGGAAAGGGGTATGAACTCGTTATTAATGATTTTCATAATAATGCAACCTAGGACTTAATTAATTAAATAAAAATCCTAAGTTAATCTTATGCTAGTGTAATTAAATAATTAATTATACAACATAAAATTCTTCAATTAGGCTACAAAGGTGTTTGCAACATTGTGGTGGATACTCTGTTGCATTGAGATAGTTTTCTCTATGTACCATTTATTCTCTAATCTTTTCTATTATGTTAGCGCGCCTTTGGTAGTGAGCCTTTTTTTTGCATAGTGAGCCTTTGTAATTGGTTTAGTTATTACTTATAATGTGAGCTAATCCTCACCGTGGTTTTTCCCATCTTGGGTTTTCCATGTAAATTTGGTGTTCTCTTGTGTATGGTGTTGTGTTTCAATTTCTATTATTTGTTTCCCATGATAAATTATCATAAAAAATTTAAGGGTTTACTAAATGAATGTTGATCTGAATGTGTATAAAGGTTTTCAAGTTTTAAGGTACAACTGGTTCACCCCCCTTTGAGTTTTCTTGTGCATTAAACAACTTCGAAAAGTGAAGTGTTTTAATAGGGTTTTGATGTCTCTCCATTCTCCCCCAATCGCTCTTAATTTCTTGTACAACAACCACAACATTAGTAGATATATATCCAATATGAATATGATTAAACATTAGTAAAAATTACATAATTTAACTAATCTCATCAGGTTCATTTTGTTAATTTAATTGATAAAAAATTCCTTATAATCAATTCAAACTCGTCATCAAATTAAAAAAAAATCCTAACCATTGGTTTAAATTTTTCTAGTTTTATCTTCAATAGTTTTATTATTTTCAAAAAGGAAAATATGTTATGCATATACTTACCACCTATACTTACTTGAAGTTGACTACTTTTTGAATTAGTGTTACTTTGACTTGCATCCATACATGGTTGATGCCAATTTTCTTCCATTATTATAAATACTCTTAAGACCTTCAATACCTAGCATAGGTAATGTATTCATCAAAAAATTCAAATAATTAGTACATTTATTTAAATTAAATTTTGATACCACATAATTTTTCATATTTTACTCAACTAATTCCATTAAATCTTGTTTCTTGAAACTAATTCATTCACAAGGAATCACCTACTAATAATTAAATAATCCAACTATTAATTAAATAATCCATGTCAACCATTTATTCTAAGATTAATTAATCCATAGTCCTTAGCATTAATCATAGTCCAAAGCTGGTTTACAATTTCTGAGAGGAAATATTTGTTGTTGAATCAACATTATTTTAGAAAATATAAAGATTTAAGCCTTAAAAAATTCTATTTTAATGATTTCAATCGAAGAGGATTTGATGAAACCACCTTAGATCAAACCCCCTTGGATATAACTTCACTAGTTTTAAACCATACCTATAAATCAGTCTTCTTTACACCTATCAAAATGCTGATAAAAAATCACTTTTAATTTATCTTTTATGGGATCAAATGAATTAATTTAAAATTTATTTCAAATGATTATGGTATTCCTTGGAATAAGCTATCCAACAAATATAATTTTAATATTTTTTGGTTTTATTATGTATTTATTTTTTTAGTTTTATTAAACATGGGTTTTTCATCGAAAATGAAGGTCTTTGTTCTGCACATGTGGAAAAATAGAAGATTATTAAAAAAAATTGAAAAATATGAGTGCACCAGATATTGAAGTCCTCGATCCAACAAAAAAAATTTGAATTTTGATATATAAAAAAAAAAAATTACGCGTTATACGGTCGCGCTATGACTGGATTGTAATTGGTTTGAATTTGAAACTTGATTAAAGAAAAAATATTCAATAAAAAACTATCTAACCAAGTGGAAGCACTAGATATTAGAGTTACAAATCTAAATTTGAAAGAATTAGAATTTTATCCTTCATGGAAAAAACGTTATACATTATACGGTGTGTGTCACTTTTTAAAAATGTTGTTTTCTGAAAAAAGCCTAGTTTTCATGAGAGATGGAAAAAGAAGTGAAATCTGATTCCAAAAATTATGAAAAATAATATTTTTTAGTATCTACAAACAAAATGTGACGAGAATCTAGTTTGCATCATCTTTAGATTCCTCACGGTTTAGCCGCTATAGGGGTCTAAATGTGAAGATTTAGTTGAAAATAATAATTTCAGTGTCTAGTTTGGCCAAAAATTGTAAACCACTATTGTGGGAAAATGAAAGAACTAAAAATCTCCAAGATAGTAAACCGATAAGAGGACTATGAAAATTTTCCTTTTTTGGAGATTTTTGTTGTCATTGATGTCAATAGGGAGATTGTTGCACTATGTTGTCTTTAGTGTTGTCATTGATGTCAACCTATTTCAACCTCTATTGTGATGTTGAGAAGGTGTTGTAGATGGAGATATTGTTAGTGTTGTAGAGTATGGTTGTGATGATAAGGTGTTTGCGATGTTGGTGATGTAGCTAGTTCACTTGGTTTCCAAGTTCTTTTGAGAAAATTTGAATGAGAGTGTACAAGGTGACATAGTTTTTATGTGTTATGCTCCACATTTATTCATGGTTGAATATGTGCTTTTGGGGTTTGGATGAGGTTATAAGAGGTGTTTAGAGGTGTTATATCTAGCATTTCAAGTGCTAGATCATGCAGTAGTTGAAGATGTGTTTGATAGTTTTTTCCTATGAGGAAGGTTATTTGAGAGAAAGTTAATTGCTCTACATTTCTCTGCATTGAGGTTTCTTGTCTTGCAGATTTGGGAATGTGCTAATATTGTCTATATCTACCTTCCCTTGGAATTTTGTGCATTTAGGTTTTTCACAAGGTTGGATAGTGAGTTGTATGCATGTGGTAGTGTGGTTGGTTGCACAAGATGTTGAGTATCGTCAGTTTTAGGTGGTTATGGAAGTGCTGCTAAATATTTTGATTTTTTTGAATATTCCTTGATGTTGCGTGAAGTTTATTTGTGGTATAGATATTGTTTTTATATCTAGAGAGGTGTGTTTGTGGTTTCTTTTTAGTATTAGCACAATTTTGGCTGACTTGACATCCTAGTGTTGATTGTGGAAGTTGTTTGTTACTTTTGGAAGCATGGTGAAGCATATCAGTGTAAATTTGGGTCCTAGTTAACCATTAGCATGGTTTGATTTAACTTCTTTCCACCACAAAAGTGTTTAGTGTTGACCTATTTTTTGGTTGTATGTTTGAGGTGCATACATTTTATAAAGGTTGACCTAAACAAGGACGTTTGAGGTCATGGAGTATATATAAAAAAAATCAATTATTGGAGATGTTGTAGATGTGAAGTGAGATATGAATATGATTGATTTTGGTGATCTAAGTTCGATCTTAAATGCTTAAGGATACCAGATGCACTGATTAGAAAGTGTACATTTTTAGTGAACCTAAAGTTACTGGAGGTTGTGAGCTAAAGGTTGTGGATGGTGTTGTTATTGAAGATCTTCCTATTGTTTTGAGGTTTTGAACCTCCTTGTAATAGTCTTATTCTATTCTTCTTTCTTCCAAATAGTGATTCTTTTAGGTAATGGTCCCTTATAGTAGCGAACCTATTGTATTTGGTGTTGTTCTTCATATATATGTCAGTTAATCCTCACCATGGTTTTTCCTTGATTAGGGTTTTCCATGTAATTCTAGTGTTCTCTTGTTTATGACTATTGTTTTTGTGTTGTTTCATATGTTTACTCTCTACTGATGCTTAAAAAGGGTTTGAATGCTAATAATGTTTTAAGGATTAATGAGGGTTTGATTATTTTAATGCATAACTGATTCACACCCACTCTTAGTTTTCCTATGTGTCTAAAAGATAGTATTAGATCTATGGTTCCTTGGAAGAATCTTAATTTCTTGAGGTAGTTCTGATTGTGCACAAAAATGGTATCAAGGTTCCTATCTTTGATGGATCAAATTATTCTTTTAGAATCTAGGATGGAAGCCTTTCTTGTCTCATTAGGATTTGATGTTTAGAAGTTAGTTAAAACTAGATATAATATAACTAATATTCCTCTAGCAAGTGATGATGAGATCAAGGATTATGAGGAATAATGAAAAAAAAGGAATGCTATCTTGAGTGTACTTTATTATTCACAACTTGTGAAGGTAATAAGCCTCAAAACTATGAAAGAGGTCTGGACAAAGTTGTAGAGCATTTATGAAGTAGATGACAAGGTCAAGCAATAAAATATGGAGAATTTTAAAAAGTAAGAATGTAAGAAGATGAAGATATTGTTGGCTACATGCTTAGAGTGGATGAAATTTTCAATGCCATGAATGGTCTTGGTGGAAAAATAGAGGAAAGTGAAGTTGTGAAAAAGGTATTGAGAACTCTTCCTAAAGCTTATAGTGTTAATGATTCTTCTATTGAGGAAACTCAAATTTGGATCAATATTCTAGAGATCAAATTTTTTGTTCTTTAACTACTTTTGAATTAAGAGAGTTTGACCGAGATGCTCCAATGAAAGAAACTTCTTTGAAAGTCAAATAAATTTGATGAATCAAATTCAAATGATCTTGATGGGGTGGAATCAATTTTTTTAAGAAGATTGAAAAAGGACAATAGAAAATACAGAGGTAAGTTACTCTTTAAGTGTTTCAATTGTGGAAATATAGGTCATTACTCTTCTAAATTTCCAATCAAGGTTGCAAATGACAAACATAATCATCATAAAGGTAAATATATCAATAAAATTTATTACGTTAAAGAAGATAATAGTGTGTATGATGATGAGGAATAAGACTATTTGGATTATGGAATTGGTGAATGATTTTTCATGTCTTTAAATGTTGGAACTAATTATACTAAACCTAAAAGATGTATGAAGGAAATTTCTCTACAAACAGGTCATAGAATTGAAGGAACTATGTTGACTTCCTTTCATGCAAGAGAGGAAATAATTACTAGATAATTGACAGTGGATGATCAAATCATATGACAGGTGATAAGAGTAATTTTGTTAAGCTTGAAAACTATGATGGTGGTCTTGTTAAGTTTGGTTATGATACATCTGCTAAGATATGTGGAAAATTTTCAATTAGTTTTGATGGAAAGCATAAAATAGATGATGTTCTCTATGTCAAGGGTCTCTGGTACAATCTTCTCAATGTATGAAAAATGTGTAGTAGAGGATACAATTTGGTTTTTTATGATTATGGTTGTTCAATTATAAAAGGAAGCTTTAGATCATTGGTTGTAGATAGAACAAGGACAAAAGGAAATATTTATCAACTCAAAGGTGGTGGTGTTAAGTGCTTTATGTCTAAAAATAATGAAAGTTGGATATGGCATAGATGAATGGGTCATAACAATTCTGATAGCATAGTGATGATCAATTATATTGAATTTGTGAGAGATCTACCAAAAATTACCAAGCTTATCAATACAATTTGAAAGGAGCCAATTTGGAAGGAAGACAAAGAAGAGGTTCAAAACTAAATAATATTCTATCAGGAGACTTCTAGAGTTTGTGCATACAGACCTATTTGGACCTACTAGAATAAGAATCTCTCAAGATTATATGTATTTTATGTTGTTGATATAATATTACACTAGAATGACTTTGGTGACATTTATCAAATAAAAATAAAAAGCTCTAGATAAAGTTAAAGCATTTAAGTCTATGGCTAAGAATGAAATGGATTTGAAAATTAAATGTTTGAGGTCTAACAAAGGTGGTGAGTTAACCTCCAATGAGTTTAACAATTTATGTGAAGATCATGGGATAAAAAGGAATTTATCATTTCCTAGGACTCTCCAATAGAATGGACTTGTGCAAAGGAAGAAAAGGATAGTTCAAGAAGAAGAAAGAACCATGATGAGGGAAGAAAATCTATTGGAATTCTATAGGAAAGAAGCAATATATATTGTTGCATACATTCTTAATAGAGGAAAAGAAAGAGTGAATAGTTCAAAGACCCCCTATGAACTATAGTATGGAAAAAATCCTACTATGAAATACTTCAAAGTATTTGGAAGGAAATGTTATATCAGGAGATATGAAGAGAACTTAAGGAATTTTGATAGAAGATCTCATGAAGGAATATTCCTTGGATATTCTACAAAGAGCAAGACATACTAGTGCTATAACAAAAGGCTAAAAATATTATTGAAAGTATGTGTAAAATTGGATGATGAATCTCATCAAACATTAGGGCTAATAGAAGGATATGAATCTAATGAAACCAATTATAGAGAAGAAAAAGTATAAGAATAGAAAGAGAAAGAGATAACAATGGAAGATGAAGAAGCTTCAAAAAGGAATCCTAAGACTCCAAAGTATCTGTAGAACAATCATTCTAAAGATAAAATCATTGGATATAAGATCAAAGGTGTAATGACAATGAGAAGAGATGTTATGGCAAAGGAATGGGTAGTTTTTTTTCTTTTTGAGGTAAAACCTAAAATAGTGATTGAAGAATGCAAGGATGAGAGTTGGATCAAAGCTATGGAAGAAGAGTTAAGGAAAAATGAGAAGAATAAAATATGGGAACTATTCCCTAGACCAGAAATCTAGAATGTGATAGGAACTAAATGGGTTTCCAGGACCAAGTTGAATGAGAATGGAGAATTTATCAAAAATAAGGATAGAATTTTGTGTAAGGGTTACTCACAAATGGAAGAAATATATTTTGAAGAGACTATTACTCTAGTGGAAATAGTGGAAGAAATTAGGATGTTTATGGATTTTTAATCACATAAAGACTTCAAAGTGTATCAAATGGATGTCAAGTCTACATTTTTGAAAGGTGGGTTTGAAGGAGAAGTGGACATTGAAAAAACAAAAGGTTTTCAGTTATCAAAATATTTTAATATGATCTACAGGTTGAAGAAAGCCATGTATGAGATCAAATAGGTTCCTAGAGCTTGGTATGCAAAATTGGATAAGTAATTATTACAGTAGGAATTTAAAAAGGGTACTACATATAGTTATTCACTTCAAGGTTGAGAGAGATCGAATCCTAATTGTGGTTGTGAATGTTGATGAGATAATCTTCAGGGGAAATAAATTAATGTGTAACAAGATTGAAAAGGAGATACAAAATGAGTTTATAATGTCGATGTTTGGGGAGATTAATTTCTTCCTTAGGAAGAAAATCAATCAACATGATAAAGGTATATTCATCTAATAGTCAATGTATGTCAAATAATTTATAAAGAAGTTTGGAATTGAGGACTCTAGACCAATATGTACTCCCAAGGTTATTGGTCATAAGTTGAGAAAAAATGAAGAATCTCCTAAGGGAGATTAGAGATAGTATAGATGAATTATTGGTGGATTATTATATATAACTGCTACTAGGCTAGATATCATGCATGCAGTATGTCTTGTGGAAAAATAAATTTCAAGAAGATCCTAAAGAATCACATGGAAATAGTAAAGAGGATATTTAGATACTTGAAATGAACTTCAAGCTTTGGTATATGGTAGCATATGGATACTAATTTCTTTGTGAGTGCTTACATAGATGCATATTGGGTAGATTATATAGATGATATAATAAGTACAAGTGGAGGTGCTTTCTTTCTTGGAAGAAAATTGGTTTCTTGGTTGAGTAAGAAGCAAGATTAAGTGTCATTATCTATTGCAGAGGTAGAATACATTGCAATAGCATCATGTTGCACATAGGTTTTATGGATGGAGAAAAAATTGAAGGATATTAGAGTATCATATGATGAACCTATTCCAATATTATTTGATAATACAAGTGATATCAAAATATCAAAAAAATGGTATTCCATTCGAGGAAAAATGTATCTCTATTTGATATCTCTTTGTAAGAGAAAAAGTTGCAGGGAATAAAGTGAAGTTGGATTATGTACCTACAAAGGATCAAATAGTATAAATTTTCACAAAGGCTCTTCCAAAATATACATTTGAGTATCTCTGATAGAAGCTCGGGATTATTGCCCCTCCTTTCAACTAGATGTATGAGTTGGTACATTTATCCATGCGAGCTATTCAAGATACATTATTGGTCCTAGACTGATTAACCCTACCTCTTAAGGGGAGTAGCTAGTGGTTTCCTTGATTGGTCTATTCGGGGAGAGCATATCTTGTGCCCCTAAGGGTGAGAGAGTAGTGGGGAAAAGTAGTATAGAGAAAGTAGTAGAGATAAAGTAAATGGGAGAGAAAGTAGTTTTTAGGGAATTTCTCAAAATTAGTTGTATAAGTGTTTCCCTTTACAATTGATTTCAAAGGGGGAGAGAGAGTGAAGTCTAAAAATCAAGGAAATAATTAAATTCAAAGAGGGATAAAAAATGAAGTTTGAAATGTATGAAATGCCCCAGTAAGGGGGAGTATTTCTTGATGCAGAGATGCTTTTGTGAGTTGGTGTTGTCATTGCCAAGTTTCACTTGTTGCTGATGGTTTTTTCATTAATGAAAAAGGGTGAGATTTTTGGAAATTTGTGTTGGGGTGCTACCACAATAATGGGTTACACTTTTTGGGGCATCCTGATTTTTGCTGAAATCACATATTTTTAGAAAATATAATGATTTATGCCTTAAAAAGGTTCCATTTAAAGGATTTTAATTGAAGAGGGTTTGATCAAACCCACTTATATCAAACTCCCTTGGATAGAAACTCGCTAGTTTTAAACCATGCCTATAATGGAGTCTCCTCTACACCTATCAAAATGATGGTAAAAAGCCACTTTTGATTTACCTTTTAGGGGATCAAATTAATTCATTTAAAATTTATCTTTTGTAAAATTGTAATACTTATTATAAGCTTCCCAAAAAGTATAATTTTAAATATATTTAATTTAATTATTATATTTTTTTTTATTTCTTTTGAATGTAGGTTTTTCAATCAACATCGAGCTTTTTGTTTCAGACATACGAAAAAATAGGAAATGAAAGAAAAAAATTCTAAAAAATACATGTAAATTAGATATTGATGTCCTTATTCCAACAAAAAAGTAATAAGTTAATTCAAATGCATACAAAAAAAGTTATGCAGCTGAAAGTATAATATATCGAAATTATAATTACTCTGACTTAGAAAATTAATTAAAAAATATATATGCAACAAAAAATTATGAAAAAATATCCATCCACTAGATATTGGTGTGAAAAAAATTTATTTAAAAAATTAGAATTGTATCCTTTCTATAGAAAAAGTTATGCAGCTGAAAGTAAACATCACTTTTTGAAAATGATGTTTATTACAAAAAATAAGTTAATAAAAATTACATAAAAGGATTCACAATTTATTTTTTAATTTAAAAAAAAAAACATAATTATAATCTACACACAAAATATCAAAAATCACTAATTTTCTTCATCTTCAAATTCTTAATGGTTCAACTTCCATAGGTGTAAGAAAGTGAAAATATGGTGAAAAATGTTGATTTCAATGTCAAGTTTGGCCAAAAAATGTAACCCATTATTGTGGGATCACCCGTTGTCACTGATGTCATTAGGGATATTGTTGCACTATGTTGTCTTTAGTGTTGTTATTGATGTCAACCTATGTCAACATTTAATGTGATCTTGAGAAAGTGTTGTATATGGAAAAATTGTTAGTGTTGTAGAGTGTGGTTATTATGAGAAGGTATTTATGATGTTGATACAACTAGTTCACTTGCTTTCCAAGTAATTTTGAGAAAAAATGAATAACATAGTGTATAAGGTGACAAAGTTGTGTTTTATGTTGTGGTCTGCATTTCTTCATGATTGAAGATGTGTTTTTGTGGTTTGGATGAGTTGATCATATGTGTTTAGAGGTGTTATATATATAGTTTTAGGTTTTGAATCATGTGGTTTTGGAAGATGTGTTTGACAATGTGTTTGCCTTGAAGAAGGTTTTCTAGGAGAAATGTAATTTCTCTACATTTCTCCACATTGAGGTTTCTTGTCTTGCAAATTTGGGAACTTGATAATATTTTTTGTATCTGCCTTCCATTGGAATATTATGTGTTCCAGTTTTTACAAGTTTGGATAGTGAGTTGTATGCCTATGATAGTGTGGTTGGTTGCACAAGTTATTGATTATTCTTAGTTTGAGGTGGTTGTGGTAGTGTTGTTAAATATTTTGTTGGTGTTGAATATTTTTAGATGTTGTGTGAATTTTATTTATGGTTTGCATGTTGTTTCTAGTCCTAGAGAGGGATGTATGTGGTTGCTTGTTAATGTCAGTGTAGATTTGGAAGACCTAGAATGCTAGTTCTAATTGTGGAAGTTGTTTTTTCTTTGTGGAAGAATTGTGAAGCATGTCAATGTAGATTTGGGTCCTAGTTAACCCTTGTTATGGTCTACCTTCACTTCTTTCCACCATGAAAGTTTTTGGTGTTCACATATTTGTTGGTTGCATGTTTGAGGTACATATATTTTATTAAGGCTATCGTAAACAAGGATATTTGAGGTCATGGAGGATATAAACAAGTTAAATTGCTAGAGATGTTGTAGATATGAAGTGAGACACAAATGTGATTGAGTGTGGTGATCTAAGTGTGATCTTAAACACTTAAGGCTACCAAATGAAATAAGTAGAAGGCATCTACATTTTTAATAAATTTGAAGTTACTAGAGGCAGTGAGCTGAAGGTTGGGGATGGTGTTTTGTGGTGGATTTTCTAGAACTAGAATTTTCATGAAAATACTAAGGGCCTATTTCCATTTGAACCAAAATTTGTGCTATCTCTTTCATATAAAATCTTTCTTTTGTCATCCACGAAGCCAAAACCACCTTTTACCACCACACTGCTGCTACATTATTCATCTTTCATAACCCTCACCTCATACCGCTTTACCACAGCCCCTTACAAAGCAGCTGGTAGTATTGCAATCAAGAGCAACCATATTATACCCTTACCATTGCACCACAAGGATTTAGAATAGAGCCCACGGTTCAGTGGTGAAGTCAAGGTAGACAATGCCACACCATGGAGGGATAGAGCTTGACCTGTGCTTGTGCAATATACTTGGAGACAACCGCCATACCATGGAGGGTCAACATTCTACCCGCGGTAGAGTGGTAAGCGCAGAAAAGAAAAGGTAGACCACTGCAGTGCTGCTGGAAGACAAAATGTAGTGAGAGGTAGGGAGGTAGAGAGAGAAATGCTAGGAAGATAACCTCCATACCACAGAGGGTCGATAAGGAGCCCATGGTAGAATGGTAGAAATAATAGACCTTGTGAATATCGTGGCACCACTAGAGGGAAGGACACAGCCTATGGTGGAGTGGTAAAGGAAGAGACGACTGTGACAAACGAGACTACCATACCATGTAGAGAGAGATGTTAGCCCATGATAGAGCGATATATAGAGGCGTAACATAAAATGCCACCATGGTACCAGTGGGAGTAGATATATAGCTCATGGTAAAGCGGTAGAAATGTGAAGAGGACAAAGCACACTGTGCCACCACAGTAGAGGAGAAAGAAGACATGTGGTAACATAGTAAGGAAGTCATTGCTGATGTGAGAGTTATTATTGTCATATTCCAGTTATGTTTTTCTCAAGCGATGTGACATTTTTCCTCTTGTTAGAATATGAGGAGACCAAGAGTGAAAGGCGTGGGAAATTTTTTCTGAAATGTATAAAAGAAAGAGATGGATAATGGTTAGAAGTTAGAATAGTTAGAATAGAGATAACTTTCAGAATGTTTTACAGAGTAGAGACCATGATGCAAGTTTAATTTTGAGGAAAATAATGAAAGACTTATGTTTTGGTGGTTCTAGTTTGGTATCAATTATTTGTTAAAATTATTCAATTATTTGATTGTCTCCAACTTAATGTTTTCTGGTTATTTAAGCTGATATATCCAGTATATATTCAATTTATCAATGAAAGTTTGTTGTATCTGTGTGATGTGATTATTTGGTTTCTTCAAGAAAGAAATAAATTCCTTTTGGTCAATCACAATAATTTGGAAATATTGTTTGGATTAGTAAGAAGAGTTAGATACTTAGGATTGGTATTATGCCTCTAGTAGCGTTTTTCAATTAGTATCTTACATGTTTATACAAGTTATAAAAAAATACTTGTGTGCCAAATAATTTGAATTTATCCTAAATAGAAGTCAACCATCAAAGACTTTCATTCGAATCCGTTTTACCCAACAGGGCACTGTTCTCGCCCATTTTATTCATTTAAATTCATTAAATATTTTTTAGACATTTGTTAACTAAACATATTTAATTATACCATTTATACCAAATAGTTTTGTATCTTTCCACTTCCAAATTTCCATTGTGGATAGATTATTTCAAGGAAACACACAGTTGAAATATGCTTCATGCGTATAGGTTTACCCGCCTAGGTCTAGCAGAACCTAAAGAGTAGAAGGTTCAAATTCACTATTTGGCCTTATATGTTAGCCAAAAACGTTGTGAGAGCTTGGCAGCCTCTCATGGTTTAAACCTAAATTTTTGAGTCCTAACAGTTTGGTAACTATGTTGGGGACATCAGATTGAACTCAGGCCTTCATTATAGAGTCAGTACCTTCTAGGAGACTCCATTGGGAACAATGAACTACATAATTTTCTCACTTTTGGAAAGTGAGTGGTGACTCTAAATGAACAAGTGCATTGAAACTGATAAAGTGAAATATACATCAGAAATGAACCATCCTAGAGTTCAGACTATTAAAATTACTCACAACATGCATGGAAAAAGATCTTTGTATAAGGAGGATCCTAATAATGACAAAAGTAAATGGACTAAAAACAATGATAAGGGCAAGAAGGTGTTTGATGACATGGGCCCAACAAATAAAGACAAAAAATCAAAAGCACACCTAGAGACATATAATTCATATGGTACACTGGCAACTAAAAATAACCCATCTAGAGAACCTCACAATCCTAAGGAAAATAGGAATCCCTTCTATAAATCAAACCCCAAGAAATTTAAGGAGCTCATGGTTGTACTTGAGGATGAAAGGGAAAGGAGGAAACATGAATATGATCATAAAATGGAATTACTTGAAGAGAATCAGGACGAACTTGTCTATGAAGCAAAATCTGAAGAGAACTATGAACACATGGCTCAAGATGAGATAAATGCATGATGGGAAAATGAAAGAAAATAAAATGAAAGAATAAGAATAGAGTATGAGAAGAGGCTCCAAGCGATAAAAGATATTCAAGAATTGAAGTTAGAGAAATCTCAAATCGATGCTCAGATGGATAACTTACCTAAATATGTGCCACCTCATAAGCAAGGGAATAATAATGTAGGACCTTCAAACCCCCCAAGAGCACAAAAAATCAATCAGGGAATCAATATAGACCCCCAAATGCTCCACTACAATACAAAAATGCTCAGCTACCCCATCACTAGCAATACATGCCTCCACATGGTCAACAACACGTGCTTCCACAAGGTCAAAATATGTGCCACTACCTCACAACAATCCATTGTACCAGTACTATCATCCTCAAAATATACCTCCTCCACCATACACAACCATGATTAGATAGTTTGATTTGGCTGGATTTCAAATATATCCTTATCCCATGGATAACAGTTGGAGAAGCCTTGTCCCAAAATTCATAGGAAGTAGTGCAATCATAGCTAAAGAACACTTAAGGATATTTAATGCATTTATTCAAGAATTGGATATGCAATATGAGGATGTGAAAATGAGATGGTTTATGATGTCATTGATTGAAGATGCTAGAGATTAGTTTAATAGTTTTCCAACACCTTCTATTGACTCTATTTAGAAGTTTTATTAACAATTCCTTGAGCAGTATGGGAATCAATGTTAACCAGAGTTTTCCCTGCATGAATTGGTAGCTATCCAGAAGCATCAGAACTAGTTAGCTTATGACTTCAACTAGAGGTTTTCTAAATTACATAATAAGATACCTCCTGGATCTAAATTATTTGATCCTTCCGCATTGAGTATATATTTAAAAAAATTTGATCCTAAGACAAGATATGCGCTTAGGAACAAGTGTCCTAGGAATTTAGCTAAAGCTCAAAAGATAGCACTAACTATTGAAAATAGTAGGAAAGATACAAGAATGATTGGAAAGAGGGATAATCCTAGGGTTCCCCAATATGCTCCTCTAAATAGGCAAGAAAATACATATAGAAATGAAAGGCCAAGGTTGCATGACATGCAATATAATACAAATCAGAAGGATGGAAAGCCAGTGATGGATAGGCCAAGGAATAAAGAGACACCCGATCCTCTAAAGAAAAGAGGGGCCTATATTGTAGATAACAACCCTTGGTGCTTAGTTTGTGACTTACCACATTCCCTAGATCATTGTATTGTAGCTCAGTCGATACCAAGAAAAGACATACCAAAAGACAATGACGAAGAGGACCATAATATCTATTTAACTTCCCACACTATTCACTCTATTGAGCAGGGATATTCATCTTTAGAAGCAAGGTATGATGTTGATGTTGATCACCAAAAATACAATGTCCGTATGGGAGAACAATTGTTTTTTTCTCATTGTGAAGAAAGTGATAATGAACAATATCCTCCTAGTACATCATATTGGAAAAATAGGTGCAATGTGAGAAGAACGACTGAGGAAGAAATTAAGAGATTAACCACTGCAGAAGTTGAGCAGGCCAAAAGTAGATACTGGTTGAGAAATAGAACAATAAATGAGAATGAAGGTGTTCCAAGAGGAATATTTTTGAAGGATAAGAAAATGCCCCAAGAAGCTTCAAAAAGGATAGATGATAAGCAGTTTGATAAAAAAGAACAAAAGTATGTCCATAAGGAAGAAAACAAAGAATTTCCCAAGGACAAACAAAATTCAGATCAGATAAACAAAAAGGAGAAAGAGTTGAATAAAGGAGAGTCAATAGAGCAAAAGAAGATGACCAGAACAAAAAGTGCCTCTTTTGATTTCATGCAAGATTTTTCCCAAGTAAAGATGTATGTCCCATTACTTGAAATGATGAAGATTAAAGAGTATAGGGAAAGTACTATTCAATTAATGTCTAGTGGGGGTAATAAAAATACAAACCTTGAAAATAAGGAGATTCCTGAAATTAGTAATAGGAAGGAAAATATAAAAGTTCTAGAGGCTTTTCTAAGTGATGCATTGATGAATCCACCATGAATTGATCCATTCTTTACTACCCTACTCATAAATGGAAAGCTGTTAAGAAATTGTATGATAGATTCAAGTGATTCTATGAACATTATGCTAGTAGGGGTGATGACACAACTTGGTATGTGGGTAGATGTTGAGGGTGGTAAATTTTATGCTATGGATAGTAGACCTTTCCCAGTTGTGGGAATTATGAAAGATGTGGAAGTGAAATTGGCTACTTACGCATAGGTGATTTATAATATTGATATAATTGTGATTGACACACCTCCTCAATTTGGAATGATTTTTTCAAGACAATGGATTGTAGCAGTTGGAGGAAATGTATATTTTGATTTATCATATGTCATAATACCAGTCAATGGTGAGGAATTGAAGTTGTATGGAGAACCAAGGATGAATCATATTATCGAGAATGTTCCTCGGGAACAACTCAACTATTTATGTGATGTGGATTTAGGGAGCTTCAAAGTGGAACCGTCTCAACTTGAATTAGCAAATACTGACCCAATTGATAAGCATGTTTCTAAAGATCAACAGGGTGTGTGGAAAATGTATTTTGATGGAGCATGCAGACAAGATGTCAGTGGAGCTGGAGTAGTTTTTATATCACTTGAAGGTATTACATTCAAGTATTAATTTTTGTTAACCTTTGAGTGTACAAATAATGTGGCAGAATATGAGGCCTTGTTGATTGGTTTGAATATGGTTGTCAAGAACAAGATCAAATTTGTAACTGTCCTGGGAGATTTTGAGTTTGTTGTCTCAAAAATCAGATCAAGATATGATGCAAAGAACAAGAGATTGAAACAATATAGAAATGTTGTGTGGGACACAGTTGAATTATTTGATGCTTTCTTAATTGATTGGATAGATAGATCAGAAAACTTGATGGAAAATTTTCTAGCTAATATAGCCTTGAAAAGAGATGATATCACCTTGGCTGGAATATCTAAGGTTTAATTCAAAACAAGATCTACTATCCCTCACAACATATACAACTGGCAGGTTTTCAATGATGATATTGACCTTTTAAATTTTCTTCATTGTATAGATCAGTACGAGGCTCAAGAGATTGAATTCAATGCTTTTGTGGAAGAAGTGGATGAGAAACCGACTGTATGTGGGAAGGAAGTCTTGCAACATAAAACCAAAAAGCTCCCCAAAGGGCTTGTGGCATTATAAAGAGTGTATGATGGGAATGCTCGCTCTCTCATGAAGCAGACACTGGTCAAGAGAGAAGATATTGAAGAAATAAATCTAGGAACTGAGTTAGCACCAAAAAGGGTCTACATTGGAAAGAAGACAAGTCCAACCATTAGGGGAATGTTGATTGCATTATTGAGAAAATACAAACATATGTTTTCTTGGTCTTATGAGGATCTCAAGGCATACAAAGAAGATCTTTTCTAGCATGAGATTTGACTTAAACTAGATACAAAGCCATTCAAACAAAGGCAAAGGCCTATTAACTCAACTTTGGAATCTAAGATGCAGGAGGAACTGGAAAAACTTAGAGATGGAGGTATTATTAAACCCATTAGACATCCAACATGGGTCTCAAACCTGGTTCTAGTAAAAAAGAAAAATGGGGATATTAGATTATGTGTGGATTTCAAAAATCTGAATGTTGCTTTCCTTAAAGATAATTATCCTCTCCCAAATATGGAGGCCATATTGCACAAAGTAACAGGGTGTGAGATAATATCAATGATGGATGGTTTTTTTTGGATATAACCAAGTTAAAGTCAAAGAGTCTGAGAAATACAAGACATTGTTCACTACACCATGGGGGACATTTGTTTATGTTAGAATGTGATTCGGTCTCATGAATGCAAGGGCCACTTTTCAAAGGGCCATGGATGTGGCATTTGTAGATTTGTTTAATATCATAATGATGGTATGCCAGGATTATCTTATTGCTTATTCCAAAAAGGTAGAGGATCATTTGGGGCACTTGGAGAGGATGTTCATCAAGGCTCTGGAATATGGTATTAGTCTTAATCCTTAAAAAAATCATTTTGTTGTAACAAAGGGTAAAATTTTAGGATATATTGTATCAAAAGATGGGATTAGAATAGACCCTGAGAGAGTAGATGTTGTAGTGTTCTTTAATCAGCTTAATAACTAGGAACATGAATTCCTCTACTTAGGGATTGAAAATCACAACCAGCAATCATAACCTGCTAAAGAGCCTCATTTAATCATCAACCCAGAGATGTGAACTTGAAATGGGTCAGCACAATATATGCACTAATCACCTTTCCCAGACATGCATGATATCCTAAAATGCTTTATAATAGAATTTGAACTACTTGAAACAATTTTATAGGATAACTTGCTTGGAAATGAAAACTGAAAGATAAAACTATTATGCATCTACTGGCTGCAGGAACAGTTGACAACTTTGTGTTTTTGCCAGCTGCGGGAATAGTCACATTAACTTCTATGAAAGGAAGTGTAGCTATTCTAACTTGTAGAATGAAAGTATGGACAGTTCCCTAAGTGGGCCCCCTTAGGTAATTGCAAAAGTAGACAATAGATTAGGAGGAAAACTTCATAAACTTTATTGACTCAAGATAGACAAGTACATAGGCACACAATCTCTTGACTGTATTTCTAAAACTAAAAATGTGTTACAACAACAATCTTCTAGCCCATTCTCTGAAGGAGAATGGGCTATTTATTAAAACTTAATCCAACTAATAACTAACCTTCCCTTATAAAACGAGAGGTGTTTATTACATTTAACTAACTTAGTAAAGAGGTGGATGGAAATGAAAGAACTAAGTCAAATTAGTTCATCAGTCTTAAAGTGCCATCATCCTAGATTTATGCACCATCAAGACACCTGACCTAGATTTCTAAAACACTCCTCTTGCATGGCAGATGAGTTGAAACTGCCTCCCTATTCTTTTGTTGTTGAACCAGTCTTCTTTGATTTGGTCTTCTACCCTTCAAGTGGGAATTGAATCCCTTCCTCCAATCGTGGTACCTGCAAAATATCTTGCCAGCTATTCCTAAGGCAGAAAGTTAGCTGAACACGTTCAACCTTTAAGATAATCCATCACTTCATTTATACATTCATTAAGCATTAAACTAAGGCAAACATTATTTCAGACATGGTTGCAAGAAGTTCAACAGTAGAGGCTACAGGAAGGGTTTTTCATCACACAAAGTCATAAGGCATTCATTAAACTAATAAAAAAATTTAAGGTGATAATTATGGAAAGATTTAGCATAATATACTTTTTATATTAAGCATAAAAATTTCATGCCGTGTCCCATAATCATCACTAAATGTTTGTTTTAGCATAACAAAAAGTAGAAAAGAGTTTGTAAAAGTATGATCTAAATGTGCCAAAAACTTGGCTCATCATTCCCCTCAACCATCTACTTGCTGGACCCTTCAGCAAGTCTAGCATTTCTTGTTCTGGAAAATTCTCTTAAATCAGCATTTTGTTGTTGTCCACACTCTCTATGCTGGAAACTCCAGAAGTGAGCTTGCATTGCCTCCAGCCTTTGCCATCTATTATCCTCAGAACTCTTGTTATATATGTTGTTGTCTCCCTATATAGACATTAATGGCCATAGGAGAATAGGCGATTGCATAACCAAGGGAAACCAGTTCTCCCTTTTTGCCCTGGCATTCCTCATGTATCTTTTTGCTCTTCTAGTTGCTGCATACAAGGTATTGGGAGTGTGTAGTTTTTCCCTTTTTAATTGAACTGGAAGATGCTCCCATCTAATTTGAATGTGCAGGGTTGCAGCATTAAAATCACTATTTATAATTTGGGAATACTGAGAGAATACCTCTTGTCTCAAATGCTCAATCAGTGGCTTGGCTCTTTCATCTCTCCACAATTTCTTCCAATCAAAGTAAATACCTATTCCATTTCTAGATTCATTCCTGACAAATAATGGCATATTCAATTCATCATGCTTATGACTATCAAATTGTTCCCCCCTGCTTATCTCATTGGTGATCCAGGAGATTAGAGCACTAATATGAATATCACAGACATAACATAAGGGGTTCCATTCTTTATCCTAGGGTACAACCAAATTGTGTAGATAAAATTCACATAGAAGGTTCTTGATGTGCAGAGGTGAATCTCTGTATGCTTCATAAAACTCTTCTGGGGTATCTAAAGAAGGGTTTTTACCTTTCCAGATTCTAATCAGTTGGAAATTCAAATACAACTCTTTGAGGTACATTGCATAAACAGGTGAAGGTGCTCGACATTGCATTAGTTGTGGAATAAGCTCTACCACCTACTTGAGAGTGTCAGTTAAGTTAGCAATTTCTAGATTCTTGTTTTGGATTATCCTTTGTAATCTCTCAATTTCAAGTGCAGAAGTAGTCTGTTGATGCTGGAGTTCTTCAAAACATGTCGTTCCTGTAGCAAAGTTCATGACATGGAGCAGAGGTCTATGTATGGCTTACTGTAGGTGACCCCTAAATTTCTTCAGTTACATCCACTTTTCCTTGTTCTTCTTCTACAATTACCTCTATATAATTTGATTGTTCAGAGTTTTCCTATCCTGAATTACCATCATGTTGCCAACCTTCCTGTTCTTCTTGAGTAGTAGGAATCTCATCACAAATGCCAATGCTTTCATCCTCTTTTTCTGACGAAAACACAACTGTTACCTCCTCCTTTTCAACATATCCCATTCCTTCGTGTAGTTGCTCTACAATAGCAGCCAATTCATCCACGCCAACTCCTTCAGGTGTACTCACAACCTCCTCAACAATAGGTTCCTCTTCTCCTAGTACAAGACTGGAAGGGTCAGAAATTGGTGGTGTGGCTAGAGTAGCATCAAGTGATTGGTGGGCTGCCTAGTTCTAGAGTCTAGAGCTCCTCCTTATGGATGTAGGAATTGTATTACGATTTTAGGAGGGTGTTGTTGTAGGAACATAAAAAAATTCCTTTTGATTTCTTTTTACAGGTTTAGGGGTTGCCACAATGGTTGAATTCCCTTTCTTATCATTGGCAGAAGGATCAGGATTCCTTATAGGGGTTTGTGCCGATTTCTTGGAAGTTTTTTCATAAAGAGGAATGTCATCCTATGAATCAGATGATTCTTGAGTAGGGGACATAGCAACAAAGGTCTAGCCTATGGACTTGGAGGTTCGTTGCTTAAAGGTAAGAGGTTCCTCTCTAGGTCCAACATTTTGAATTTTAGGGTTGAAATTGATAATGAATTCCTCCCAGGTCATTCTTGATGCATCTTGAACATATTTTTCAACAAGTAATTTAATAAGGCAGTGGTGAGATACGGAGTTAACCCTACCCTTTTTAAATTCATCAGCACTGTTAGATAAAAAATTGTAAAGGAATTCAGGAATATTCATCAACAATCCATGGAGTAAATGAGACAAAATTTTGAAGTGATGAGAATGCAACACTGAAAAACCTACCTTCACAGGTTATGTATTTGATTATATATCCCACCCGTGACACCCAGTCCTATAATAGACTCATCCTTTGTGCACCTTGCTTATCTACCTATAGAGGAGGGTCATTTGGCTGAGTAAACTCTGCCTTGGAGCTCTTTCCATCCCTTCCTCTAGGAAATGGCTCTCCGACTTGAGGTAATCCCGTTATCTCTACAATTCTGTCAATTGATGCATTCACCGTTATACCTCTAGCCTTTTCTTCCCCTTCTTGAAATGTTTTTGTGAACTCTGCAATGTCTACATCAAAATCTCTGAGCTTCAGGAAGTAATTAAACCACCCATATTGCCTGAATGAACACATCCTGCAATAGGATGTTATGGTTTGTAGGCTCATGCTGAATCGGCTTACCTCCCTTCTCCTTAGTGCTCAGTAATTAAATGTTTTAAGTGATGCTCACCAGGATTTTCCAAATTGAACTTCCTATAACCTAATTCTACAACACTCTACCTCTCCCCTCAACCGAAACTTTTGAACCACTCTTCAAAATTTGTAGAAAAATAGGAAAAGCAAGTCGAACATGAAATCTTATTGAAGGAGAGAGAAATCATGGATAAACATAATACATTTAGGTTTATTATTGTAGGAAGTAAATATTATTTAAAAATGAATTGCAGATTTCAAATAACTGGGGTTCGTGACAATTGATGTGATAAAGCTTGTGGTAGCGACAATAATGATAGTTATGACATAGAGAAATGTGCTCAGTCATGCAAAGAAGTAGAAGGAAATGGAAACCATATAGGAAATTTGTTTGCGCTAATTAATACTAAATTAAATGTAATAAATAAAGAAACTTAAGCAATATTAAAGTGAAGTGGATCTCACCTACATAAAATCACCGTAATTACCTGATGTGACCTCCCCCTTCATTGCAATATGTGATATGGAGAAATGTGGATGATATTGAGAATGACAAATGGATGATATGGAGGTAAGAGTGTGACTATACGGATTGCGGATGAAGTGATTGAATGGAATGGGGATCTGATGGATGACCCCTTTATTATGACAATTGCATGTACTTTTATGCATGGACTAGGGAATTGAGTCTAGACTCAATTCCTTTGGCTGTAGGATCAATGGCCTCCTACACTAATTCAAACTGGCTCAAAAATTATTCCGTATCAATGGGCTTATAGTAGAGCTTTAGGTGATTCCCATTGATTAATAGCTTGAATCGGACCTCATCAATTGTCCTCAATTGTACAACACCATTTGTGAATACTTCTTCTATCTCATATGGACCCAACCATCTAGTTTGCAGTTTTCCTTAGCTGTCCTTATACCATGAGTCATAAAGTAGAGCCCAATCACCTTCTTTCAGTTTCTTCTCTTTGATGTACTTATCATGCCATTTTATTCGCTAGTTTTGTATTATCTTAGTGTGGTGCAAGGCATTCTTTTGGAGTTCATCCAAGGAATTGAGCTGCATGACTCTATCCTTTTGTGTAGTTGTTAAGTCCATGTCCATCTCCAATGCTGTTCTAAGAGTTTTATGTTCAAACTCTATTGGAATCACAACTATTTTACCATACACCATTTCAAAAGGTTTATATCCTGTAGCAGTCTTCCATGTAGTTTGGTAGGCCCATATAGCTTCTGGTAACCTTACAGCCCAGTCCTTTCTATGCAAATCTACAGTTTTAGTCAAAATAGCCTCTATGTCCCTATTAGTGATCTCTACCTGGCCATTAGCCTATGGATGATAAGGAGTTGATTTCCTATGCCTTATGTTGTATTCATTTACTAAGGTTGTTATAAGTGTAGAGGTAAACTGTGCTCCTTGATTTGTCACTATTTCCCTAGGGACACCAAATCTGGTGAATATTTCCTCATAGAGGAATTTTGCTACTTTATTATCCCTAGCATGCTTCATAGGTTTAGCTTCTACCCATTTTGTCACATAATCTATGCATACAAGGATGTAGGACTTACCATTTGAAGGTGGATCAATTAGTCCTACAAAATCCAGTCCCCATTTGTTGAAGGGCGTAACAATAACTTGTGGAAATAGAGGCATCTCATCTGATCTAGTTGGTCTTCCCATCCTTTGGAATTTGTCACATCTTCTGGTGTATTTGGCTGCATCTCTATGTAGAGTTGGCCAATAGTAGCCAATATTTAAGATTTTCATTGCTGTCCTTTTTGCAGAAAAATGTCCAACACATGGATCATCATGGATTGCATGCAATATATCATGAGTATCTTCCTCTCGTACACATCTCCTCATAACCTAATCTGGCCTTGTATAAAACATGCAATCTGCAATCCAAGAAATTTTTTAAAAAAAATCTACCAATAATCTATTTTCCTTAGGGGAGAATTGAGGAGGAGTTCTTCCTGCAGCTAGATAATTTGCTATATCTGATACCATGGGTGAATGACTTTGATTGCAAATAGATGCTCATCAGGAAAGGAATCCTCAATAAGTGCAGAGTCATCTTGCCTTTGAATCCTAGATAGGAAATCAGGAACCACATTGGCCTTACCTGGCTTGTCCACAATTGTAATGTCGAATTCCTGCATTAGCAACAACCATCTTGCCAGTCTCCTTGCTATTGAGCTTTTGTTCATGAGATACCTTATTACTGCATGATCAATATGGACAAATATTTGATAACCTATGATGTAATGCCTGAATTTATTGAGGGAATAGATGATTGCCAACATTTCTTTCTCTATAACAGTGTAGTTTAGTTCAGCCCCCTGCAGATTTTTGCTTATGTAGTAGAGTGCATGTTCTGTTGAACCACCCTTTTTTCCTAATACAACACCAATGGAATAATCTGATGCATTAGTATGAATATGGAATGGAAGTGACCATTCAAGTCCTTTCAAAATAGGTTCTTGTGTAAGGGAAATTTTCAAATCAAGAAATTCTTTTTCACATTCTTCTGTCTAGACAAAATCTGCATCTTTCTTTAGCAAACTGTATAGAGGGCCTGCTGTTTGGCTGAAGTCTTTGATGAATCTTCTATAATATCTAGTATGTCCTAGAAAGCTTCTCAATTCCTTTTGCTTGGTAGGAAAGGTTAGATTAGAGAAGAATTCAATCTTAGAAGGATGAACCTATATTCCTGCAGCAAAAATATGGTGACCAAACACTATTCCCTCCTACATCATCATGAAGCACTTTTGACTATTTAGTGATAGGTTATGATCTTCACATCTCTGTAGTACCTTTTTCAAATTGGCTTGAGCTTCCTCAAATATTGCACCATAAATAGTAAAGTCATCCATGTATATCTCCATGCAATCATATGAGATGTCTGAGAAAATACTTATTACTACTCTCTAGAAAGTTGCAGGTGCATTGCAGAGACCAAAAGGAAAAACTGAGTAGGAAAACTTTCCCCAAGGGCATGTAAAAGTAGTCTTTTCTTGATCCTCTAGAGCAATCTTTATTTTATTGTATCCACTAAAGCCACCCAAGAATGAGAAGTACTTTTTCCCAGACAAATTATCTAGAACTTGATCAATGAAGGGAAGAGAAGAGTAATATTTCTTTGTTTCCAAGTTGATCTCTCTATAATCTACACATACTCTTCATTTTCCTCCTTTATTAGGAACAATAACCAGAGGGGAGACCCTTTGACTATCCGAGATTGGGTAGATAAAGCGAACTATTAACATTTTTTGCAACTCTTCTTTAACAATTTCTCTCAAGGCTGGGTTGATTCTTCTTTGAGGTTGCCTAACAGGTCTGAACTCACTATTAATGAATATGCGATGTGTGCAAAATTTTGGGTCTAAGCCCTTCATATCACCATATTTCCAAGAAAAAATTGATGTATGTTTAGCAAGCATTTTGACCATAGATTCTTGTTGCTCACTAGTGAGGTTTTTGTTGATACTCAAAAAAATTCCTGTTGCTACCTCCACTTGTGAGGTTAACTCAACTAGAGATACTTTAGGTAGAAATAGAATTTCTACCTCATGGGATAATAAGGTGTGTAAGCAGTCAGTTGTTGCAGGATAATGAGCTGATGTAGGTGGAGGAAGAATAGCTTGCAAGGAGCATGGATTTTTTTCACAATAAGGGTGTTTGATACCATATGTATTCAATAAGATATTGGACAGTATATCTTCCTCTTCTTATTGTGCAATGAAAGGTTCTCTGGTAATCATCATTAAGTTGGCCAAAGAGTTCACTCCCTCCTCTTCTCCCAAATCTGGCCAAACAGCCTGTCCACACTCAAGTTGGGGTTGGGCTGGAGAATAGAGGGTAAGCTTCTTTGTGTTATACCCATCAGATATTGTCATGTTACCTGACCTACAACCAATGTAAGCATCAGCAGTGGCCAGCCAAGGTCTTCCTAGTATAATACGGTATCCCCCTAATGATGCTTTTGGAGATAGAACCATAAAGTCAATAGGATACTCCTAGGAATCCAAGGTGACTACTAGGTCTTCTACTACCCCATCAGGTTTGACAGTTGAACTATCAGCGAGCTGCCGTATTGTAGGTGTAGCCCTTAGGTCTGAAATACTAATTTTTACCACTAGGTCCTTGGTCATGACATTGATAGCTGCACCAAGATCTACTAAAGAACTCTTAATTTTCACCCCATTAATATTGATCTTCACAACAGGGCTGCCTGGGTCTGAATATATTGGGATGGTATGTTTCCCTAGCATTAAGTAAGAGAGTTGACCTAAGACATGGATAGTTTGAGAATCTTTCTTTTTCCTCCCCGGTTTCTTCAAACATGCCTCCTTAATAGCTTTGCTATAGATAGGTACTTCTTTGATTTCTTGGAAAAGGAGAATTTCCACACATATATGCTTTAGTTGATCAAGGATGTCAAAGGCAGGCTCTTCTTGTTTTCTTACATTTTCACCTTCCAACCTTTGTGGAAAAGGAGGTGACAATTTATTGGGTACCTTAGGTAATGATGGAGTCTGAATTGGCTCATTGGGTTGGACTAGGTCATTGGTATCTTCTTCTTGCTAAATCTCCTCAGATGGCAATTCTAAGATTATGGGAGGAGATGGTGTGGTTAACATAGTACCTAAACGTAGTTTGATATTATTCAAGTTGAGAGCATAGGAAGGTTGATGATTGGGGTCAGTAAAATATACTTGTTGTTGCTGCTAGTTATTTGGATTGGGTGTTGCTTGAGTAGGCAATTGTGTTGACTTTGGATTTTGTCTTTGATTAGCTGCAGGAGGTGGCATAATTGATTGCTTCTAGGGTTTTTGCAAGAAACCAGTGGGTGGATTTGACCATTGCTGGCCTCTCCTCCATTGGTTAGACTGTTGCTAATTCCCTCGTGGAGGCTGCCACTAATTTTTCTGTGGTGACTGCCAATTCCTTTGTGGGGATTGCCAACAGTTTTTCTGGGCATTTGGCCAAGGATTATTCCATTGAGGTTGGGAGTATGGCCCATAGTTTGGAGGGTACTGGTTCTGCCACTAACTATTATATGAACCAAAATTTTGCAAAGGGTCATGAGGCATACCTTGTCTTGGGGCCCATGGCCTGCACTGAGCAACAAAGAAAACTTCATCCTCTCCTTCAATGGTTTTGAACTCGGTAGGAAGATGTTGCACCTCCAAATTGGCCACTGCTTTACATCTACAGTCCTTCTTTCTTTGTCTGTAGTGAGAGAAATATTCAACTAACATTGCCTCAACTTCCTCTTTCTTCCTTCTAGCTTGCATAATGTCCAGTTGGGTAGCTACATCATTGATGATATCCTGCTTGAAGTCATACAAGATATTAGTAGTCTCCCCCTTAGATACTCCAGAGCCACTTTCTTTTATAGCAGAGTGTCTAAACCCCCTCCCCTTCTTTCTAGCTGCTTTGGAGTAATTGAGAGATTTTCTTGATATCATCCCAATCACTTTGGGTGACATCTCCTCTCGCCATGAGGTCAAGGGCCTCCATGCAAGTATCATTAACTCATCTTAGAAAGAGAAGTTTTTGAGATTCCTCATTCAGCTCATGTTGAGTATTCTTCTGCACACTGAACAAGAACCTTGACACATAATCCTCCAAGGTTTCATCCTCCTTTTGTGACATTTTGAAGATGTCATCTCCTCTCAAATCATTTCCTGTACAATATTCTTTATATTTACTCAATAAAAGATTCTTCATTTCATCCCAAGTGGTAGCTACATTGCTTCCCAATCCCATGAACCACCTCAAGGTTGACTCTTTTAGAGTGGAGGGAGATAACTTCAGCTTGTGTTCTGAGATTTGTATAGTCATAGCTTCTACAAAGGATATCAAATTCAAACAAGAAGGTATGAGGGTCCTCAGTAATTAGTCCATAGAACTTTGGAATTAATAAGGTAGGGATGTTCTTGAGGTTATTATTGTCATGCAGGTTAGGAATTGGAAATGGAAAAGTAGGAGTGGCCATCCTTGGTTGTGTCCCTGGATTAGCTCCTAGCTGATGAACAACAAGAGCAAGCGGATTATTTAATGGGTCCTGGTTGTTAAAAATTTTCAGATTATTCAAATGTTGAACAAGTGGATTGAGGTCATCTAGCTCTTCAGACAGGTTAAAGCTTAGCTCTGAGGAAGAAGATGAGGTAACTAAGTCTTGGCCAGCATCCTAATATAGGTCTTCTTGGAAAAGTTCTAGTTCAATCTCTTCAATATCTATTCTTCCAGGAAGTAATCTTCTGAATTGGTCTCTTCTTCTATGCATACAACAAAAAATGAACTAACTATGGAAATTCTAGGATGCAAAATTCTAATCTAAATACTTGGAATGAAATTTTGAACTCTCTACTAGCATGCCTGTAATAGGTCCTTAGTTTGACACAATCCTCGGCAATGGGGAAAAAAGTGTAGTGTTCTTTAATCAACTTAATAAATAGGAACATGAATTCCTCTACTGAGGGATTGACCATCACAACCAGCAGTCATAACCTGCTAAAGAACTTCATTTAATCATCAACCCAAGGATGTGAACTTGAAATGGGTCAACACAATATATGCAGTAATCACCTTTCCCAGACATGCATGATTTCCTAAAATGCTTTATACTAGAATTTTAATTACTTGAAATAATTTTACTAGATAACTTGCTTGGAAATGAAAGCTGAAAGATAAAACTATTATTCATCTACTGGTTGCAGGAACAGTTGACAACTTTGTGTTTTTGCCAGCTGCAGGAATAGTCACATTAACTTCTATTAAATGAAGTGTAGCTATTCTAACTTGTAGAATGAAAGTATGGATAGTTCCCTAAGTGGGCCCCCTTAGGTAATTGCAAAAGTAGACAACAGATTAGGAGGAAAACTTCATAAATGTTATTGATTCAAAATAGACAAGTACATAGGCACACAATCTCTTGATTGTATTTCTAAAACTGAAAATGTGTTACAACAATAATCTTCCAGCCCATTCTCTAAAGGAGAATGGGCTATTTATTAAAACTGAATCCAACTACTAACTAACCTTCCCTTATAAAATGGGAGGTCTTTATTACATTTAACTAACTTAGTAAAGAGGTGGATTGAAATGAAAGAACTAAGTCAAATTAGTTCATCAGTCTTAAAGTGCCATCATCCTAGATTTATGCACCATCAAGATGCCTGAGCTAGATTTCTGAAACACTCCTCTTGCATGGAAAATGAGTTGAAACTGCCTTCCTATTCTTTTGCTACTGAACCAGTCTTCTTTGATCTGGTCTTCTACCCTTCAAGTGGGAATTGAATCCCTTCCTCCAATCGTGGTACCTGCAAAATATCTTGCCAACTATTCCTGAGGTAGAAAGTTATCTCAACATGTTCAACCTTTAAGACAATCCATCACTTCATTTATACATTCATTAAGCATTAAACTAAGGCAAACATTATTTCAGACATGGCTGTAGGAAATTCAATAGTAGAGGCTGCAGCAAGGGTTTTTCATCACACAAAGTCATAAGGCATTCATTAAACTAATAAAAAAATTTAAGGTGATAATTATGGAAATATTTAGCATAATATACTTTTTATATTAAGCATAAAAAGTTCATGTCTTGTCCCATAATCATCACTAAATGTTTGTTTTAGCTTAACAAAAAGCAGAAAAGTGTTTGTAAAAGTATGATCTCAATGTGCCAAAAACTTGGCTCATCAAATGCCATAGACAAAATCCCCATTCTTAAAACTGTCAAAGCAATCCAATCATTTTTTGGTCAAATTAACTTTGTTAGGAGATTTGTATCAAATTTTGCTAAGATTGTTAAACCTATATCCAAGATGCTGAAAGAAGGAGAGAAGCTAGATTGGACTACAAAAGCCATGGAAGCATTTATATCTATCAAAAGAGCTATCAAAGAAGGTCCCATCCTAAAGTCCCCTGATTTTACCAAACCTTTTCAGATATTTTATTTTGCTTCATTTCACACCATAGCAGCTACTATGTTATAGAAGAATGATGAAGGTCATGAGCAACTTGTATCTTTTTTCAGCAAATATTTGGAGGGGTTAGAATTCAAATATGATATTATGGTAAAACAAGCCTTTGCATTGGTCAAAGCAAAAAAAAAATTCAGACCTTATCTTGTTGGAGCTAAAGTATTTTCCTATGTCCCACATGCAACTATGAAAGATATCCTAGTACAAATAGAGGTGATAGGGAAAAGGTGTAGATGGATTAATAAAATCCAAGAGCTCAATATGGAAATTCAGATTACCAAGTTGGTAAGAGGACAAGGTATTGCCAAGCTAATGGTAGAAACAAACGTTGAAGCAAATCAAATATTCAATATAGAAGGTGAGGAGAATGGAGTTGCAAGTATTGAACATACTTCTTGGAACACAAATATAATGTATTATCTCGGGCACATGAAATATCCTGAGGGGTTGAATGCTAATCAAAAGAGAAATTTGAAGCTGCAAGCATCTAAGTATGTTTTTATAGAAGGGGATCTATTTTGGAAGAATAGGGATGGAATGTTGTTGTTGTGCCTAGATGCATCACAAGCAAAACATGTCTTGAGGAAGATGCATGAAGGGGTGTGTGGAGGCCATTATTCTACCAAGACCACTGCACATAATATTCTCAGAGCTAGATATTACTGGTCTAAAATTTTTGATGACTCTTTTGCATATGTAAGGAAATGTGAGGCTTGTGAGAAGTTCTCAGGGAAATTGAAGTATCAAGGAGCCTTACCACTTATAATTTTGTAGGTAGAAGCCCCTTTCCACTGATGGGGAATTGAATTCATTGGAGAAATACAGGAAAATTCAAGTGGAGGACATAGATGGATATTAGTGGCTACAGATTATTTTACTAAGTGGGTGGAGGAAATCCCAACTAAACAAGCAAAAAGCAAGGTGGTGGTGAACTTTCTAATGGAGAACATCATAACTAGATTTGGCACACTAGTAAGACTGATCACAAATAATGGGATATTTTTTAGGTTTGATGAATTTAGAGAATTCTGTAATACATATGGCATTACTATTTCCTATGCTGCCCCTTATCAACCACAAGAAAATGGTTAGGAAGAATCAAGTAAATATAGTCTTTTAAAGATAATAAGGAGGATGTTAGATACAAATAAAAAGGCATGGGACTCAAAGTTTAGAATGGTTGTATGCGCAGATAGGATTACAATAAAAAAGGCAATTGGAAAGTCTTTGTTTGAACTGGTATATGGAACGCAATCCAGGATGACACTACTAAATCTTTTACCAGTTTATAGCTTTATTCTACAAGAGGATTTGGATATTTCTGAACCAATGGAGGAAAGAATGGAGCAACTTGCCAAACTCAATGAAATAAGGAGAATGGCCCAAAAGAAAAATGTGAAGCTGCAATCACAGATGAAATATCTTTTTGATAAAAAGGCCAAAGATCAAAAATTTGAAGAAAATGATCTAGTGTTGATGTGGAATGCTCGATTTCAAGAGAAGGGAAAGCATGGAAATTTTGAGGCTTTGTGGTTGGGACTTTTTGTGATCATTGGAAAAGGAGGGGAGGATTCTTATTATTTGTAGAACATGTCTGGAGAGGAGCAGGAGTTACCTGTACATGGGCAGTTCCTAAAGCATTTATTCTCTTAAGGAGTAACAGAGGATTAAGGATTGTCAGTGCATGGATAATTCTTAACAAACCTCTTTAAACATTCTTTTTCCATGCACAGTAGTTTAGGAATTCAAAAGGGGTTGGGACTTTCTAGTACATGGACAATCCAAGAATTCCCTCATTGAAAATGAAGTTTTCTTTCCATGTATAGTAGTGTAGGGTCATTTCCATCCTCCATTTTCCATCTCCCCCATCTTTCCACTTCCTCCATTTTCCCCCTCTTTCATTTTTCATATTGTTTAGTGTCTTGGTCTGCTCTCCCAGTGAGATTCTGGTTTCTTGTAGCGATTGGAAAATCACTCATCCCCAATAGGAGCTGCTGTTAGAACAAGAATTTTCATGAAAATCCTAAGGGCCTATTTCCATTTGAACCCAATTTTGCGCTATCTTTTACATAGAAAATCATTCTTTTGTCATCCATGAAGCCAAAACCACCTTTTACCACCATACCACTGCCACATTGTTCATTTTTCATAACCCTCACCTAATACCACTTGCCATGACCCCTTACAAAGCATCTTGCGGTATTGTGGTCAAGAGTAGCCATATTATACCCTTACCATTGCATAGCAAGGAGTTGGAACAAAGCCCATAGTTTAGTGGTGAAGTCAAGGAAGACACCACCACACCGCAGAGGGGTAGAGCATGACCTATGGTTGTGTGGTATACTTGGAGACAACCGCCATACCACAAAGGGTCAACATTATACTCGCAATAGAGTGGTAAGGGGAGCAAAGGAAAGGTAGACCATATGGTGTCGCTAGAAGACAAAATGTAGTGAGCAGTAGGGTGGTAGAGAGAGAAATTCTAGGAAGATAACCACCATACTGTGGAGGGTCAACAAGGAGGCCATAGTAGATCCGTAGAAAGAACAGAGCTTGTGAATATTGTGACACTGCTAGAGGGAAGGACATAGCCTGCGGTGGAGTGGTAAAGGAAGAGAAGACTGTGACAGGAAAGACCACCATATCGCATGGAGAGAGATGTTAGCCCATGGTAGAGTGGTATATAGAGGTGTAACATAAAATTCCATCATGGTACCATTGGGAGCAGAAATATAGCTTGCGATAAAGCGGTAGAAATGTTAAGATCACAAAGCACACTGTTCCACCATAGCAGAGGAGAAAGAAGGCACATGGTAACATAGTAAGGAAGTCGTTGCTAATGCCACAGTTATTATTATCATATTCTAGTTATGTTTTTCTCAAGCGACGAGACTTTTTTCCTCTCATGAGAATATGAGGAGACCAAGATGAAAAGGCATAGGAATTTTTTTATGAAATGTATAAGAGTAGGAGATGGATAATGGTTAGAAGTTAGAACAATTAGAATAGAGATAACTTTCAAATTTTTTTTACAGAGTACAGACCATGATGCAAGTTTAATCTTGAGGAAAATAATGAAAGACTTATGTTTTGGTGGTTCTAGTTTGGTATCAATTATTTGTTAAAATTATTCAATTATCTGATTGTCTCCAACTTAATGTTTTCTGGTTATTTAAGTTGATATATCCAGTATATATTCAATTTATCAATGCACATTTGTTGTATCTATGTGATGTGATTATTTGGTTTCTTCAAGAAAGAACTAAATTCCTTTTGGTCAATCACAGTAATCTAGAAATATTATTTGGATCAGTAAGAAGAGTTAGATAATTAGGATTGGTATTATGCCTCTAGTAGGGTTTGTCAGTCACTATCTTGCATGTTTATACAAGTTATAAATAAATACCTATGTGCAAAATAATTTGGATTTATTTTAAATAGAAGCAATCCATCAAAGACTTTCATTGGACTCTGTTTTACCCAACAGGGCACTGGTCTCACCCATTTTATTCATTTAAATTCATTAAATTTTTTTTAGACATCTATTAACTGAACATATTTAATTAGATCATTTATACCAAATAGGTTTTTATCTTTCCACTTCCAAATTTCCATTGTGGATAGATTGTTTAGAGGAAACACACATTTCAAATCTACTTCATGCATATAGGTTTACCCACCTAGGTTTAGTAGAGCCGAAAGAGTAGAAGGTTCAAATTCACTATTTGGCCTTGTACTTTAGCCAAAAACATTGTGAGAGCTTGGCAACCTCTCATGGTTTAAACCTACATTTTTGAGTCCTAATAGGATCTTCATATTTCTTTGAGGTAGTGAACCTCCTTGTAACATTATTCTTCTCTTCTTATTTTTTTTGGGTAGTGAGCCCTTTTCATAGTGAGCCTATTGTATTTGGTGTTGTTATTCGTATATATGTGAGTTAATCCTCACCATGTATTTTCCTTGATTAGAGTTTTCCATGTAAATATAGTGTTCTCTTTTGTATGAATTTTGGTGTGCAAATGTTTCATATGTTTACTCTCTATTGATGCTTAATAAGGGTTTGAAGGCTAATAAGGGTTTAAGAATTAGTGAGGGTTTTATGATTTTAATGCACAATTGATTCACCCCCCACCCTCTTAGTTATCTTGTGTACCTAACATCCTTAACAAAAATAACCTTGTTTACTACATAATTTTAATGGGAGAAGAATTAATCCATATTGTAACACACCCATTGTTCTACCTAGTAATATTTCTATGTTAAATACCCAAAAGTGAATATTTTATGCTACTAACATTACGAGTAACAAATTATTTATTTATGATTGAATAACTAATGTACATTTGAAAAAAATAATTCGAATCTTACCCATTGCATAATCAAAATCATTTCATTGATATAAATAACAATTTCACATTGCATAAATTCAAGATAACATTTCATATTTACAATTTCCATAGAGATTGATTCATGATTACATACATAGCTTCAACAATCTTACTTAAATTAGAAACCTAAATGGTCCATAATATCCTTATCCTTCTACAAATATTGAATGCAAAATATATGATGAGGAGCATCGCTAAAGTGCTTTTTCGCCAACCATGGACTTACTACGGTCCTCTGCACATCTACCAGACTTGGTAAGATGGCCCTTCTCTTCAACCAAGACATTGGTTTGATAACCTTATAATCCTATCCTTTTCTATGCATGGTGTTGTGTCCTACATATCTAGAGCTACCATACAATGGATACAAGTACATGTATGAAAATCCTAGCCTACTATGTAAACTTGGATTGTAGTGAAGTGACAATGTAAATAGTGGCTACTTACACTACTTTGGCCAAATAATTCTAAATGCAATGAAAATGAAATAATAGAAATAGGCATAAAGTAAGCTAAATCAACCCAAATATAATGAAAACCTCAAAAGTAAGAGTAGCATGTAATGATGAGTTGGATCTTTGGATGTGGTCGCTCTTACTCCAATAGCATGACAATGAGATCAATAGATATTTTTCAGCATAACATTATCATATGAGATGCATTTTAAAAATGGAATGGGAATCCTCTCATTTATAGAAATGAGAGGGGCTAAATCAAGGGTCAAGATTTAATGGTTAATGAAGGGCTAAGATTGATTGAAAATGAGAGGTTTGGATCAAGATGGACTAGAGTATAAGGATTAAGATAAGTGTCACAATACAGAAAGGGGCTAAGAGATGAGGTGTGCTCACACATGTGTGAGTACACATTGGGAAGAGAAGCATTAAATTTGTGTAAGAGATAGTAGGGGTAGGTGAGATCTTACACAAGTGTGAGAAGAGGCTAGAATATAATCAATGATACTTGTCACTTTGTGACAAGTTTGGGGGGATGTGTAGGAATTTAAAGTAGAGGATAATGATAATTGAGATTAGTAATGGGGGTTAAATTAATTAATCAAATATTAATTAATTTAATGGAGTAGGTTGAGTAAATAAACCAAGGGTTTATTGAACTTGGGTGGAGTTAAATGTTGGAGAATGGGCTAGGATGGAATTAAATAAAATAAAATCGTAATGGAGGTTAGGAAGGGGATAATTTTAATTAACCAAGGATTAATTAACTTAAGTCTGATTAGGGGATTTTAGAGAAAAGTGGGAAAAAAGCTAGCTTTAGTTAAATAAATGTATATTTATTTGATTAAAGGTGGTGGATAAAGGTAATGGAGAGATTATTTAAATAAATAATCAATATTTATTTAATTAATTGTTAGGATTAGGGAATGCATTAAATTAATTAAATAAATAACTAGTATCTATTTAATTAAATATTATTTTGTGTGACTACATTTTCCCCTCTTTGAGATGATGTTGTGACTAATAGAAATAATATGATTTCAAAGAAGAATAAAACATAGTGGGCATGCAAGGGATAGGGAATAGTGATATGATACCCTAATTAATAGGAAGGATGAGAAAGGATGAGAAGGAGATAATTGTATGCACCCTCTAGAGAACATGTGGGTTATGAAAACATGTGTGTGCTCTCGAAATGGGTTAGAGGTAAAAAGGATGAAGGATGCAAAAATGAAAAAAATATATGAATGGGAGAAGATAAGGATGATGAATACATGGATGGAGAGGTAGGATGGAGGATCATCATGTTGCAATGACAAGAGAAACCTAGATTTTATATTGTACTTGACATTATGCAACAAGGTATGAGGAACAAGGGTGAAAATGTGTCAAGTACATGATCAAAAAGGTCAGGTGCAAACATATGAATTTTGACACCATGATATGGAATAACATGATTCCCGTGTGGAAATAGAGTGAAAGAGACCATGATAAATACAAACAATGATAAAAAACACAAGCAAAAAGAAAGCATGTACAACAAACTAAAACAAAATAAGGACTATACTCCAAGTCAAGCTAAAAACTGATTGATGGGTTGATTGATGGATTGGTGATTATGATGATTGGATTGGGAAGGATACACCCCTTTGATGATAGGTGGATTAAAGTGGATCAAATTATTTGAGAATGATCTGGATTAAGTTGATGGATTTCTTAAGGATGATGTGTTAGACTACAAGGTTAGATTGCATGGATTAGGATTGATTGCATTTGATAGGATTAAATGGGGATGGTTGGATTGGTGCGATGGGATACAATGACAAGGGAGAACCAAGTATTACAAAAAGGGTGGAAGGATAAATGGATTGTGTAGATATGAGATAGATATATTAGATGGACGATATGTGATGGGAGATAAGGGGATGGTGGAAAAAATTTAGGAGGATGGATGTCCAAGGGCTAGTTGAAAAGGATTAAGATACCACACACTAGAGGTAGTGCAATTATATATGGATGTATAGTAGCATGAGATGGAAAAATTGTGTATAAAGGAAATGGATTTAAGTATCAGTGAAGATGGAATTTTCCAAAGAATACATGGGTATTTTCCCCATAGCTTTATGAAGATCAAGGGTGAAAAGAGAGGGTGAATTAGGTAGGATGGGGTGATGGAGATAGGATATGGATGTGTGGATATTTGAACCCTAGGCTCCTTATCAAGATCAAAGATGGAAAGGTAAGATGGATTTGGATAGGATGAGGGATATATGATGAATGATATGGATAGGATAAGATACATGGTGATTATTAAGATCCTAATCCTTTTAAAGATCAAAGGTGGAAAGGTAAGATGTATTTGGATAGGATGAGGGATAGATGTTGAATGATAGTGGAGGATGTCGATAATATGTGTTATGGATGAAGCTTTTTCCCAAGTGTAGAGTACAAGTGGATGGGGAGGAGGGAATCAAGAAACTAGTTCCATAGATGGTATCCCTTAATTATGTGTTATTATGCTCATAGCCATTGGTATAATGATATTAAGGGGGCTAAGATGGATTGGAAGATGGAGAGGGATATGTATTTATGCAAAGGATTGGATAAGAGGGATGGAAGGATGGAACATGGGTGTTGGATAGTGGATGGATTTCTAGAAGATATGTGGATGAGTGAATGGGAATGTTGGAAAACCCAACATTGGCACACACCTTGAAGGGTGGTGGAATTGTGAAAGAGAAGTATATTTTAAATTTTGAGGTTTATATAGAGGACTGGATGAATATTTTGTTACATACAGACCCGAAATAGATGAGCGTGATGAAGGAATATTAGATGGGATGAAGGACTTAGATTTGGATGAAGCTTTTTGGTGAGAAAGTTTGTATTCCAATTTTGATTTTTCTTTGGTATGCATTGATTCTATAAGTATTTTGGGGAGCCACATAGTCTTTGAATTTTATTTTTTTATGGGAATTTTGGGCCTTCGAGATTTAAATTTTTATTTTGGATCTTATTTCTCTTTGTTTTTGCATGTCTTTTTGAGGGGACATGTTGATCCTTTGATTTTTGTGGATTTTTGGATTCATGCATTTTATATTTGGCACCCAAATTGCTTCCAAGAGCAATGGGATTCATTAATGGATATGAATGATGTGGATATATTATGGATGGGTCAGTGTAAGTAGTATGTTTGAAGGATTTAAAATATGTGTGCCTTGGTTGATCTTGATTATGGATATGAGGTGATGGATAGAGAGGATAATGGTATTTTGGAATACGAATGTTAGGTTGTGGAGTGTAAGGACCCAAGATGGATGGAGGGGATGAAGGAATTTGTTTTGGGACATCAAGACCCAAAATAGATGGAAGGGATGAAGGATTGGGATATGGAATATAAGGGCCCCAAATAGATTTGGAGGATGGGGAATGTGGATATTTGGATTTAGGTAGAGGGATTTTAGATTTAGGATGGGCAGAAGGAGTGCTACTATCTAGATCTTTGTATCCATGGTCATGCTAATTAGGATATGATTCGATTTGTATGGGTTCTAATATGCCTCTCTCATGGAGGCCTAACCCTTTGCCTTGATAATGCATAGCTGGCAAAATATTTTCCCCCGTGGGATACATGTTGTCTTGGAAGCGAGATGCAATTCCATTTTGAGGGGGATATGACATGGAAGGAATGATAGGATCATGGAGTAAACCATCTTGGATAAAAGTGGAGGAACATATTTGATAAGTATGGGGTTCATGGGTATCTTGTATGGGGGTGATGGGATCTTCTGGAGGATGAGGATCATGACATTTAGATGAAGGGGTGCTTTGATGTTGACTTAGGGTAGGATCATGGGATGGGATGGATGATACAATGTGCTTTTTTTTATTATATGGAGGGGGATCATGATGTGAAGTGGGGGGATTTTTTATCATGAGAGGGGAAAGGATCATTAGATGGGGTGGAAGGTGCACTTTTATCTTGATTTAGAGAGGGATGATGCAAAGGAGTGGAAGAGGTAATTTTATCTTGACATGGAAGGATGTTGTTAGATGAAGTGGGAGAGATAGGATCATGAGAGGGGGATGGAGGGATGTCTTGCTCTTAATTAGAAATATTATTGGATGGGATGGAAGGGATATGTTGTTCTTTATTGTAAATAGGGTAATGATATGGAAGGGGATCATATGATGGAGGATAAAGGGTTCCTTTATCTTTGTATGGAGGAGAATCCATGTTAGCATGCTTTGGATTAGGGTATTGACATAGTTCATTTGATGGGGGGGGATGGTTGGATAGATGCTTCAAATTGTATGGATGGAGTAGTAGAGAATTTTTGAGATTTAGGGGATTGGGATTTATCTTGATGTCGAGGTGATGGAGGTGGATGCATAACATGGGGAGATTGCAATTTTATTTTTTTTGCATGGGGAGTTAAGCACCTTTGCAAATAGTCCTTGGAGGAAGTTATTATAAGGTACATGGTGTGAATTTTATTGGTAATATAGGGGTGGCATGGATTGAAAAGATTTGGGAGATAAACAAGTGTAATAAGGGGTGGAAGCTTCCATGGATTGGTAAATTGAGGATGAGGAGCTTGAAAAGGATTGGGAGATGGGGGTTTGGGATGGGGATGGAGTTGCAGGGAAATTTTGGCTGAAGTCTTGGTCTCCCTTGTCAAAGGAAGGGGAATTATAATCAAGAGGGGGTGGATTTGGATTGAATTAAGTTGGGGAGGATGGAAGCTTAGAACCGATTCGAAGGAGATATCTAAGCATGAAATCCTTATCATAATTAAATTAGTGGTCGAGGAATTAATTGGTGATGGAGTCCCATAAGAATGGTAATGATGTGGGTGGTATTTGAGGGGGAAATTGGATGGGTGATTGGTGAAGGCTTGGAGGATTTTGTCTAATGATCATGGATTCAAGGTGATCCACAATAATCTCACTATCATCATAGGGGTCGTATTTGGGTTGTTCAACAAGGCTATCCTCATCATCATCAATATGATTGGGGTTGGATTTGATTACGATTTTTTGGCATATTGGGTTAGGGTATGGGTTCATGATATTATATTGGGTTATAATGGATGAAGGTAGATTAAAATATATTAGGTTGGATGGAGGGTAGGTTAGATAGTTAGACATGGTTTTGTATTTATTGGGAGAGGAAAGTTTAGGATTGATTTTGGATGAGGATGGATTAGGAATGGGTTGGATATATGTTAGTGGATGATTAATACAAGATGGGTGATTAGAAGAATAAATTATGTGGATGAATATGGAGGATGGGATTAGGCTTGGGACCAAATTTCAAGACCTTAAAATGATTTTATTTGATTGAATATGGTTATATATACTTAAGATAGGTTACTCTTCTTAAAAAATAGTTGATTTGATTTCAAAATTTATTAAGTAGGAATTGATTTGATTTGATAAATATACTTAAAAAAGGATAATTTTATTAAGAAAGTTTGGATTACAGATGAAATCAAATTATGGTCTTGATTTTTGATTGTGAGATTAGATTTTAAATGGATGATATTGGATTAAGGATAGGATCCTTAGATGAATTATTTGGATAATGATGAAAGGATATGGGGTATGAAGGAGATTAAGTCCTTAACCAAATTTTTATTTTCAAAGGATTTTTTTATTAGGGATGGGATTTGGATGCTTGAATGAGAAGATAAATCGATAATGGTTGATTGAATTTGGATGAGGATGGATGGATTATATTGGGATTTGGTTGGAATAAGATTAGGTCAATAATTGATTAGATTAAGATGATGATGATGATGATGATTAAGGATGATGATGGATGATTAAGATGGAATAATTATGATAAATGGGGATGATTATGGATGATTAAGAGGGAGTCTTGAGGATGATTATAAGGATTAGGGAAGATCAAGGTGATAATTATAGTGATTATGGATGAATAAGATAGGATGACTAGAATGAGATAGGATGATTTAGAGATGATGTGGATTAGATGATTGGGTATGATTAGGATAAGATGGATGATTATAAATATTATGGAAGATAATTAGGATAAGGGTGATAATGAGGATGATTATGAATGATTAAGATGGGGTGATTAGGATTATAATGGTGATAATTATAATGATAATGAATGATTAAGAAGGGATGATTAGGATGATTATGGTTATGGGTAATTAGAATAAGGTGATTAAAGATAATTAGGATGGGATGATTAGGATGTGAAAATGGATGGTTAAGATGAGAGGTTTTTGATAATTAGAATGATAAAGGTGGATGAATAGGATGGAAAAGAGTGATTAATATTATAGGAGATGACTAGAATGAAGGACGATTATGATGAAATGATTAGGATGAAGGGAGATTATTAGAATTGGATGATTATAATGAGATGAGGGATGATTAATTTTAGAAGGGATGATTATTTTGTAGGAGGATGATTAGGATATGAAGAAGTGGTTAGGATGAGGTGATTAAGATGGTTAGGATAAGATGAGGGGTTGTTATGATGACTAGGATGGGATGATTCGTTTGACATGGATGACTAGGATAGGATAATGATTAGGATGAAGAATGTGGATAGGAAGTTTCACTTGGAGATTTTGTGGATATATTAACTTGGAGTATACCTAATTTTCTTTTCTTTTTGAAATGTTTCTAATATTTTTGGGTTTTTGTTTTGGTTTTAATTTTTTCTATTTTTTTTATATTTTTACGATTAAGAATGTAAGTGCAAAATTAAATAATACAAAAATACAAAACCCTATGGCTCAATTTGGATAAGGGTCCCTTTTTGGTTTCAAGTGGGGAAGGTGATCTAAAAACTCAAGAAAGAAAGACACATTAAAAAACCTAGCTCAAGTGGGATATGGCAAAAAGTCTCAACTAGGATTTACAAGCTCAACTAGAGGTATCCTCGATATACCACAAGGGTATGTGAGGCCTAAATTTTTAGATGAAAGGGAATAATGTAAAAAATATAGGAGGAAAGGGTAACCCACTCTCCACCTTGAATTCTCCAAGGTATAAATTTTTTGGAGGCTTAGCCCAAATTGACAAAATTCCACTTCCAAGAGAGATGTCTTTAGATTCACCTCTCGCTCTTTATACTCTTCCAAAACATGGGAGTTGGGGTCATCCCCTAGGGTGATGAAATCTTGATACATGCCCCCTAAAAAAATAAAATAATACCACTTATTTCTAATCCTCAAGATCATACTAAGGTGCAAGAGGAGAGCATATGTAATTGAATCTTTGGGATTAAAAGACACCTATTAATTTTAAACCCAAATCCAAATGTGAAGGTTAATTTTAAGTCTGATTTTTGAATGTGAGGAAAAAATTCCAAACAAAAATTTCTAAAAGAAAAAATGATTGCATAAATGGATTCCTTATGATTTTTTGATAAATTAAAAAAAAAATTGTTGAAAAATGATTTTGTATGACAAAGTTATGTGCATTTGATGTTGAAAAGAAAGGGTGACTTTGACTGAGTGCACCTAGTTTCTGGAACTATATATGGAAAGTAAACTTGCACCAAAAATAAGATCTTTGAACCAGCTTTCCAACTCCTTTTAAATTTTGAAAATCAGACCTATTATGCAAAAGTGAAACCTATTTTAGTGAAAGTGTTATTTTAGGAAAATTGCAAATAAAAGAGAGGGCTAAAGCTATCCCCTTAGGCACCTAGCACCCAGTCACCCAAGTTACCAAGGGCTATTGATAAGCCCTTGGAGCTAAAAATACACCCCAACAGGACTACGGGCTAACTATGGTTGTGTCTAGGTGCTAAGTCTTTAGCAGAGCCCCTAGTCTGTCATATGACTAGGGGCTAATTTAAAAATAAAAAATAAAAAAGGCATGAATTTAAAAGATTATTAAATGTTTTAAAAAGGATTTTATATTTTTGAAAATTTCAAAAGGATTTTAATGAAGGCTTTGTTTTTAAAAAAAAAAAATTAAATGATTTTTTTTTGTTTGATTTTTGTTGGGCAGCACCCTTTACAAGGCACGTGACTTGTGCAAGTTGTGGCCTGCACAACACTCGTGATCTACACAATGCCACAACCTATGAAAGGATCACAGTTCTGTGAAAAGGCCCTTGGCCTTACAAATATTTTATATTACATATATATATAGAATTTTTATTTTTAAATTTTTAATATATATATATATATATATATATTTATTTTATTTTTTATTTTTTATATTATTTCTTTTATTAATTATTTTTGATATTATTATTATTATTTTTAACTTTCAATATATATTAAACATAAAAGAAAAAAATTAAACAAAAAGTTTCTTATTAAGCATAAAAAGAAAATTTAAACAAAATTTTTCCTATTAAGCATAAAAAGGAAAATTTAAACAAAATTTTTCCTATTAAGCATAAAAAAGAAAATTTAAATCCCAATAGTAAATTATAAAAAATATGCATTTTCTCTATATATATGTACAAATGAAAGGACTTGGAAAAAAAAATTCAAAACCTTCAGGGCTCCTATAAAAAGTTGATTTTTAGAGCACCTTTGTAAAAGCCTTAACCTAAAAAATAAAACTCAAAAAAAGCTCAAAAGGATAAGTGTTAGAAATTAGAAATCGGGTTCACCAAAATGAATGCAATGTAAATGACATAATAGAAGTAGGCATAAAATGTAAGCTAAATCAAACCAAATGCAATTCAAACCTCAAAATTAAGAGTAGTGTGTAAGGATGAGTTGGATCTTTGGATGTGGTTGCTCTTACTCTAATAGTATGAAAATGCGATCAATGGATATTTTTGCAGCATAACATTAGCATATGAGATGTGTTTTAAAAATGGAATGGGAAGCCTCTCATTTATAGAAATGATAAGGTATAAATCAAGGGTCAAGATTGAAAGGTTAATGAGGGGCTAAGATTGATTAAAAAGGTAATTTTTGGATCAAGATGGAATGGAGTATTAGGATTGTGACAAGTGTCATAAGATAGAAAGGGGAAACAAGGTGAGGTGTGCTCACACATGTGTGAGCACACATTGGGAAGAGAAGTATTAAATTTGTGTAAGAGATAGGGTGGCTTGTGTAGGAGATAGTGGGGGTAGGTGAGATCTCACACATCTATGAGAAGAGGCTAGAAGATAATCAAAGACACTTGTCACTTTGTGAAAAGTTTGGGGGGATGTGTAGGAATTTAAAATTATAGGATAATGGTAATGGAGATTAGTAATTGGGGTTAAACTAATTAATCAAAGATTAATTAATTTAATGGAATAGGTTGAGTAAATAAACCAAGGGTTTATTGAACTTGGGTGGAGTTAAATGTTGGAGAATGGTCTAGAATGGAATGAAATAATAGGAAAATGGTAATGGAGGTTATGAAGGGTATAATTTTAATTAATCAAGGATTAATTAATTTAATTGGGATCAAGGGATTTTAGAGGAAAGTGGAAAAAATGTTAGCTTTAATTAAATAAATGTAGATTTATATAATTAAAGGTGGTGCATAAAGGTAATGGGGAGATTATTTAAATAAATAATGAATATTTAGTTAATTAATTATTAGGATAAGGGAATGGGTTAAATTAATTAAATAAATATTATTAAATATTATTTTGGGTGACTACAAATTCATCACCCATTACTTCAAGTGAGAGTCATCTATCCAACACCTTTCTAGGTTGATTTGGTTTGACCATTAATACCCTAGAAATAGGTTAACCCCTTTTCCCTTAGATTATTCTAATCCTAGGAATAGCCAACTAATAACTCGTATTTAAATGATATTGCTACAAAGTAACTCAAAGAAACTCTATCTTATGCTCCATACATATAGTATTGACAAACTACGTATAGTATCGACAATCTACTTATAGTATCAAAAATCTATTTAAAGTATAAATAGAATACATTCATATAAATTATAATATAGTATATATATATATATATATAAGTATAAACCAAATACAAAGGTTTCAAAAATACAAGAAACAATTAGGAAAAATGCAAGTGTATACAAGCATCATAACACACATTTAAACCATTCCTTTCCAAAATAAATATCAAAAGAAAAGAAATCAGCATGCTTGTATAAAAGATCCAACTAATAATTATTCCTTCCTAGCTTGATTCCTTAAGCCCACTTGCTACTTCCTCTAAGGACAACCCAATTCCCACTTCTAACCTCTATCAAATCTCTCAACAAATACAAATGTAAAATAACAAAACAACTCACTAACTCTCAAGCTCTCAACTCACTTGCACGAAAATAAAACAAAATAACAATGGAGTAATCAAAATGAAAAATGTAACAAATGGTAGATAGAGCACTTCTATATATACTAAAACTTGAGCATCCAAAGGCTACATACAAGCTAACAATCCTACCACCTTACTACTCCCATGCAATGACTCAACTAATTAACTCATAGATTTGCAACACATGATAGTCCTTACATTTCAAATGGTTGAGTCAACTTGGTTTATGATTCAACAAGGCTCTTTTACTGATTCAATGAGAAAAAAACCCTTTTTATCAATTTTCTTACTTGGTTTGCAAGTCGACTACCCTCTTATATTACTGCCATATTTTTATTGACTAAGTTTATACATATCCAAAGGTTTAAGACTTCGTATTTTCTTTGAAATTCTACAGATCTAGTGCCACATTCTCATGTTTTAGCAGCCCAAAAGATAGCACAACCAAGACTTATTCTTATCATTTAAAATCTACATGAATATTCTTTTCAATGTATTAAAGTTATGCCTACTTCCATGCACGGGTATTTGACTTACTCCAAGTTTGTTTCATGTGCAAATTATAATCTTAGCAATGCATTTACATATGAGGCAATGATATAATTCACATAAGCATTATTTAGTATGATTTATGCATATCAACTTTAGCTTTATTACAATGTGCTTCAAATATATATCAAATACTTTACAATATATATATATATATATATATATATATATTTATTTCCTCAAGATTATCAAATGCATTAATTGCCAATTAATAAACATATAAACATATATCAAAATAAAAATCAAATATATTAATATATATACATAAAATTGTTTATATGAACACACATACTCTCATTTCCATCGATCAACATATATACACAAAGTGTATATATACATATATGTATCTCACCTCTATCTAATCAATATTCCCATGAATATGGGTAATCCATCTCTAGGCATGCATATATACATCTACCTACATATACTCGTGCATGTATTTACACATATGTACAAGTTTATCGTAGAGACATACATATATATATACATTTTATGTATATATCTCATTGATATAAATATAAACACACCAGGAAGGACTTTCACTTGACATCAAGACTTAATCACATTCCTCAATCACAACATTCATAAAACAGGATTGTAGACCAATATAAACATTCACAACCAAAACTAAAGATCACTTACCATTTACTCGAACTAACTTGATTCAACTTAGACCAACTATGGTATGAATGTTTGTATGCTCAGCTAGGCTCATTAAGGGTTACTAGACCAAGTTCTTCTCTGGAGTGATACTTCCCCTCTCTTTCAGAGGTTTGAACCTATTATTACATTAAGTTTAGTACATCATAATAGTAATTAGCCAATAAAAATACATTCATATGCATCACATATATTTCATATACATAATCATTATAAAAAATTAAATTGAATAAAAAATTCATTCATCATATTTCCATCAAGATTCATATACAGAATACATTCATATATATTAAAGCATTTTAACCAAACAAGGTAATATTAAATAGGTAATAACACATAAGGTGTAACATATTCCCCCTCATGTGAATCATTGTTCCCAATGATTTTTAAGTACCAGTTATGACCATAACATAAAACACAACATCATAAAACATCATTTTTTTATGAGTTTTTCAAAATCTAGCAAGACTTGTGGAAATTTTTTCTTCATCTCAGCATAGTCTTCCCAAGTGGTAAAATCTTCTACATACTTATCCCACTAGACCTTACATTATAAATCCTATGTTACATAAGCGGAGCTTAAATCTTGTGAGCACCTTGAGAGGCTTGATTCTTACCACTCCTAGGTCTTATACCTTTAAAAAATTTCAATCAATAACATGTTTATCCCCTAGTATATACTTCTTAAGGTATGAGACATGAAAGATGTTATGCATTCTAGCAAGAGCTGGCAGCAAGGAAATTCTATATGCAATATAGTTAACTTCTTCAAGAACCTCAGAAGCACCTACATAGCATGGAGCTAGTTTGGATGAATTTCCAAACTTGATGGAACTCTTGTGAATTTTAACTCTCAACACAACCTTATCTCCTATTGAGAAATTTATAGGTACCCATTTAGAATCTGCATAACTTTTCTACAGGTATCATTAGCTTATGCTAGCCTCTTATTGATAATTCCATCTTTTTCTTCCATTTTTTATAACATTTTAGGCCCAACGATTATCCTATCCTCTAACTTATCCCAACTTATAGGAGTTTGAAACTTTCTATCATATAATTCTTCAAATGAATCCATCTTGATTGCAAAATGATATGAGTTATTATACGTAAACTCAACCAAAGGTAGGTAATCCTCCCATTTGTATTGATAATCCATGCAATACATCCTTAGTAGATCCTATAACACTTGGTTCATCCTTTTAGTTTGTCCATCTATTTCTAGATGATATTTTGAACTTATGTTTAGTTGAGTCCCAAGTGAAGAAAAAAAGGTTTTGCAAAATATAGATGTCACACAAGCATCCCTATATGAAATTATATTTTTTAGGAATCACATACAATATAAATATCCCTTGAATAAAATTTCATTATATTATAGGAGCTCCATCAATCAGATTCCTTGGTATAAAGTGAGCCACTTTTATAAGCTTTTCAATCACTACCAGTATGGTATTGTACCTATTTATCGACATTGGAAGATATTGCACAAAAGCCATGCTAATAACTTTCCACTTACATTCTAGAACTTCATGTGGATAAAAAAGACCTATAGGATGATGATTCTCTACCTTCACTCTTTGAAATTCTAAGAAACTTTCTATAAATCTCCCTATATCCCATTTCATTCCCTTCTAGAAATATACTCGCTTTACTTCAACCAACATCTTAGTTACACCAAGATGTCTTAAAAATGGTGCATTATGAAATTCTTTCCATACCATGTTCATTAATTCCATAGTATTAGGTATATAAATCCTCCCCTTAAACCTCAATAAACCACTAGGTTCAAAGTGATATCCTTCATACCTTCGATCTTGTGGATTTTCTGAGAGTGTTTGCTTGACTTGTTCATAAAACTTGTCATCCTTGGATTCTTGCAACACTTTTCCTTTGAAGTTAATTTGGATTGATACCATTGATGGTATATGCCTCCTATGACATAGGGAATTGACAACCTAATTCTCCTTTCCCTTGATATAATTGATGTTGAAATTATATAATCAGGTATAAAATTCCACTTTGACTTGATTCACCTAAGGTTTAATCATTTCTTAATTTGGATCTCATTTCCTAATGAAATAAAGGAAAATAATTCTATTTATTTTAATTTTGGTGAACCCCTCTTTTTCATCTCGCAAACTACCTATTTTTCTATGTTTCAGTCTAGTAAACCTGACATTTGAGTGTCACACCTTGTTGATTTGAAGTCCATTTTCAACCCTAGATCTAGATTTTTCGTTCATTTGCATTGATTTTCATCTCATTTAGGGCTCTTAACTTGAATTAGTTTGATCTTGTTTAGGGTTTTAGGTTTGTATTTTTGCATTCTTCAAAATCTAGAAAATTCACAAAAATCAGTCATTTTGCATATTATTTACATAGCATTCTTTATAATTCATTTACATTTGAAAATTGAATAAAAATTTCATTTCAATTTAGGTCTCTTAGCTTGTCATCTAACATCATTTTGCACTTGCATTTAGACTTCATTTTCCAAAAATCTAAAACTATAAACACCTATCTCAGTCCAGAATCTAAAAACCTTAGAAATTATCTCATAAATCTATAAAATCATTTTTTAAATCCCTAAACTAGGACCCATTCACCTAGGGGCGAATGAGTCCCTAATTAGAGATTTTTCCTATATTTCTAGGCATCAAAATTTTGTTTTTGTATTCTATTTTATTATTTTTAGTTTGTTGTTGTTTCAGTTTATAGAATTTATATTTTCTAAAATTGATCATATTAAGGTTAAATTGTCAAAATCCATGGATTGTTTCAATTAAAAATTATATTTAAACATCATTTTTAGGTTTTTTCATAGCATAATAAAAAACTTATCTTGTTTAGAATTTGAAAATTGCTATCTCCTTTTACATATTTGCATTACATTGATTGTTAGTTTCATTCATCTAGTGCCTATCCTCCATTTTGGGTCCACCTAAGTTTGTGACACTTGTATGAGCTTCACAACTTGGTGTCATATTGCCAATACCATCGTGAGATGTAGGTCAAGACTTATGTCATCCTGTGATACATCAATCACCATAGATCTTGGGCTCTCTAACTCTTTCACTCATAGTGTTAACACTAGTCAACGCACTATGGATCATACCCTTAACACTTCATTTCCTATGACTTCCCTACCCACAACCAAAGTGAATGATGTTGATAGAATTATTGTTAATGTCCCTCAAGAGAACCTTAGATGAATGGATGAAGAATTAGAGAAATTGCAAAATTTTGTGAGTTCTAATTACATGGTTGGTATTGTGATTCCTATCATAGATAACATGAGATAAATTCTTGAAAATAAACATGGAATCAATATTATTTGTAGCTTAGCCCACATTGCCGATAAACATGTCAATATGATAAATGGTTGTGATCAAGCTTTGGGACATACTCAAAGTCAATGTGGAAATTAAATTCCTTCTTCCACAACTGTGACCTCTATTCCTACATACACTAATCCAACTGTTACTACAACCATACAGCCTACTAGAAATGTCCATACTACCTTAGGTATTTTCACTAGGAATCCTTCTAGATTTGTGCATTCCAATCTCATATCTCCTAATCCATATCCCCTCACAAATTTAGGATTTACTTTTCCTCTGAACACATACATACCTCTACCTTATTCACCTCCATCTCACAACACAAATAATGATCCCATCTTCAACAAACTTTTGCAAAATGTATAGTAGATAATGGGTTCAAACATTTATATGATCATATTTATGAGGGGTATCAAGATGGTAAAAATTGTGGGAGTAAGTAAGGGTTGAAGAGGAGAGGGATTAGTATAAGAATGAGGATCAAAGATTAAAGGGGGGAGGATATGAGTAATGGATCACAATTAAACAAGTGAATGAAAAAAAAACCAATTTAAAAATGAATGTAATTCTAATTTGACATAAATTAGAATTAGAAATGTAAATTAAATGAGTTCATTATAATGTGACAATATAATTTGTTAATTTAAGTGTGATAAACTAGATCAAAATAATGACATGATGGAAGGGGTAAATGAGCCTAAATTTATTATAACATGATCACATGAGTGTTCATTATCCATGTCCTAGTGTGAGGAATAGCTATGTATATCTTTCAAAAAAATAATATTATCATTTAGGTGTGCATCTTGAGCATAAAGTAAACTCGCATTTATCTCATCTTATTTTATTGTACTATGTAGGGTTTAAAAATATCTAGAAATGGTTATTATTGGTTCATGAAAGATTGGTCCATGAACTCTCTATTGTGCACTCTTATTGGTTTTTAAGGAAAATAAATGGGAGTAAATGGAACTATTTCCTTGTATTACATTTATTAGGTTAAAAATTATTATCTTCCACATACATAATAAGAAAGGATATTTTCATTACAATGTTAATTTTAGGCTCTATCTAGTTAGTTTTAGGGTTTAAGGTTTAGTTTTTTAGATTTTTAGTTTTAGACAATAATAAATTTGAAAGAGGGTTTTTGGATTTAGGGTTTTTGTTTCTATATCTAGTTAGGATTTGTTTCTATATCTTTTAGGATTTATATTATTCTTTACAAATTTATTTTATCCATTATTTTGATGCATTATATTTTAAAATTAGGCTTAGGAGGTATGACCATCCTAATTATGGAGATTAAAATAACTTAAAATATAAACCCTAATTTTAAACTATAAAATTTATACATATAGCCAATATGTAAACCTTAATTTCAAACTATAAACGTTAAATATATAGCAAGAAAAAACACAAAAAAAACTAAAATCCTAACGTAGAGGTCAGTAAAACTCCCAACGTAGATGGGAAGAGGTAGCAAGCACTATTTGAAGGTTTAAATGGATTTAAAAATGGGTACCCATTTCACATTGGTCCCTATCAACCCTCAAAAGTTTAGGGGAAAATGACTTGATAGTCATTTTAAAAAATAGCTTTAAGAAATGGGTACCCATTCCATAATAGGTACCAATTTCTAGCGAGTACTTGTTCAAAGCATAATGGGTACCCATTCTTATTTTAGGTTCAGGATCTTGTTCCTAAATGGTTACATGTTCATGTTAGAATTTTTTTCCTAGAACTTCCCATCTTTGTGGACCCATCTTTCACATGCCCACTACATTAGCATCACATTATCACATCAACACATTTGCAATATTTTCTTGGTAAATCTTTGATCTTTGTAAATAAACAAAGAGGTCTAACCCATTATCAATGAATTTTCAAGCCTTCCCTCTGAACATGAAATAGATCTATTAGATTCTTGTCCATGCTAGTCCTCTTTCAAACATAAGTACAAGCAAAGGAAAAATAAATCCTACAAGTTCACAATAGAAAATGGAATAAGTGTGCTATGAGGACGCAACTAAATGAACAAGACTTCTAATTCTTTTTGGATCAATTCTAAAGGTTCCTCTTGTGTTGGAATATATTCCTCATTGGATGACCCCTCATCTTGTTCTTCAAAATATAGTACATTCCCTTTAACATTCCAACTTGCTCGTCTAGTAGACATCCTTTTTGCTTTCCCACTACCAAAATTTTCAACCAATCCTCCCTTCTCTTCATTTTGAATGTCAATAGTAAAATTCTTAACAATCCTTAAATAATTTGGCTCATGGGCTTTATATTCAAAGCTGTAGGGTTTAACCAAAGATTTAGAAGCCTGATAGGGGCAAGATTGTTCAACCCCAATAACAAGATTTTTAGAAGCAGAGGGCATAGCTTGGGGTTTCTTAAATTAAGAGGGAGGGGTAGACTTAACTCTTTCCTTAGATGATTTAGGTACATCATCATTAGGAGATGAATCATCCCTAGATAGAGGAACAAGATTCAATGTGCCCAACTTCGACCTCCTGTTGGTGCTAGGGTTATGGAGAAAACTAGGTTGATTATTTAGGGGTTCAATTTTTAAAGGTATCACAAAATTCACAAAGCCTATCAGAGGGGTAAGGGAAAATACATAGTTGTAGTCTTATAATCAAGATCTTATACAAAGGGGGAGAAGCCCCTTTAGCCTTGCACTATTGTAGCAAGGACAACAAAAAAAGGGGATGTTGATTTTCTCCTTTCTCCTAATATGATTTGAAAATAGGAAATGGTAGCCATGCAAAGTAGTGTATCTACCCTCTAAAATAAATTATTTCATAATGTGAGCACTTACCAAGTCATAAGGTGACATAAGTTTCTTGTGGTCATAACTATTATGACACCTTTTCATCTTCTCTTCCCCTTCTAGAAAGCTTCCAATTAAATGTTGATAATTGCCAGAACTTTGGCAACCTTTAAGCCTCTATATTTCAAGCTCATAGCTTCAATGATTAAATTTTGGTTAATCAAAAAATCTTATGCTCCCAATCTTAACCTTATAATCCCTCCATGAATTGAATAATTTGGAGGTAAGGTCATCATTAAAACCCTTCATCATTGAGAAAAAGGAGTCATGCCTGACTCAAAAAAATTCATAGTTCCACATTTTGCTTCAAGGTCGCACAAGACAATGCTTCTGATCACTTTCTAAGACCCCCTATATCCACTCTACATCTATTTAACATCTCTTCATAGCTCAAATTTTAACACAAAGGCCCCAAGTCTACACTTGCAAACACCCAAATAGTAGAAAAAGTTTACAAAATTTCTAGAATTAGAATAAGGCATGTGAGCTAACCCAATAGTTAATAATAATGCCAGTAAATCATTCTATTTTTGGAAGGCTCTCCCAATATAATTAATCATTTGATCCACCTAGATTGAGATCACCTAAATCTTATGCCAAATCTTATTAAACTTCAAACAAGACCTTGTGCCCATGCAAAAAAATGCTCCCTTTGTAAATATTAATATCAACAAATACACTCACCTTGTAAATATTAATATCAATAAAGCTTAAATGTTAAAAAAAATGTAAATATTAATATCAACAAATGAATAAAGATAGAAAAACTTGATAGTGAAATGAGTTGCATTATTTCTATCACTCATGGCATTATGAATCTTGTTATCTTTGGAACTGTTACTACGGAATCTAAATTCAGGAAACTGAAATGTAAGAAGGAGAATAACCAAGATGATGATGACACCCTGAAGGAGGATATTTCTGGTGATGCTGAGGACACCTAGAAGAATGATTTGGAGTTTCTCAAGAAAGAGGGGAATCTAATTAATAGTCCTAAGGATTAATTCTATGTTGGGTGGTTATCTTTTGTTTTTTCTTGAGAATCTAGGGCTTGCGTGCATGTATCTTTGAGTTTTGCATTCCATTTGGATTTTACACTCTAAGACTATTTGCCTTATTGTTTGGTGTTATTTTTTGGTAGGCCTATAGGCCTTTTCTTATACTTAAACCGGTGGGCATATTGGCCTTGTGTTTGATTTTTTGTTTTATTTGAGATTAGGGCCCTTACCTTGCTTTTGTAATAAAAATAAATGACTAAAGAAAGAAAGAAAAGATTAAAGAAAACCCATATAGTATAAGAATTAAATCCATTTCTTAACACAAAAAAATATCAATACAAAGCATGAAACATATTGAAACAAAAATTATTGGGTCAAAATATAATAAAGTAAAATATAGTAAAAAAATTATGTAAATAAGTATTAGATACTTGAAATGAGACAAATTCAAATAATCCAAATAAGAAAAAATGCATAAACAATAAATATTTCCAATAATATTGAACTAGCGTGAATATTTGATCTATTCACTATATACTTAAGTGTACTTAGGTTGATGAGGTTATACAATTTCTTATCTAACCGAATGTGCAACCTTTAAGCCTCTAGAGGTTACTAAGTTATTTGGATGTACATGCCTTTTTGACTTTGGAAGTCTTTCCATATCACCTCAGAGGTCACTCAACTTTTGGCACATAAGGTTGATGACTTGGTCATAGAGGTTGTTGGTTTGCACATTGCAAGTGTTCATAAGGTTGACACTTATAGAAAACCTGTCTACTCACTTGTGCCACTTCATGGGGTACTTGTCAATTCACCTCATAGATAGATTACATCATCCTTGCCTATATATGCAATTCTTTGTACTTAATGTAATTTGGGTCAACTAAATACGACCTTATGCATTGTTCATTTGTGCTTGTCTCTTAAATCCTAGATTCACCTAATTTCTAATATGGTATCAAAGCTTTAGGTGGAGATGTTTTCAAGCCAATAGGTGAAAAAATTGATTGCATTTTGTGATATTCATTTCATTTTTGTGTTTTAATCATCCATAGGAAAGTTGAGACAAGTTTTTTCATCGACATTACTCCAAGTGTGAATCTTTGTGTTTGTTCATGGATCAATGGTTGCAAATTTTGACCTTCATGAGCTTTGATATATTTTGGTTGGTCATTTATCTCTCTATAGTTCCCTTCATTATTGCCATTTCAACCTATGCATAGTTAGGCAAAATTTATGCGCCCCTTCATTTAGAGTCCAAAGAATTCTTTTTTGAAGAAGACATGTGAATCTATTGGAGACTATGATTCTAGTTTTCAAGGGGCTGATTTCATTGAAGGCAATAATTTGAATTTATGCAGGCCATGAGAAAACCATTTTGTCACTCATCTTTCAATCATTATTTTCACAACATTCCTTGCATTAATATTTTGGTGAGGTAGACGTTGTTGGAATCTAGGAACACTGAGAGGGGGGGTGAATTAGTGTTCTGCAATCTTCAATTTTATTATTCTGATATTTAAACCATTTACAACTTTGGACTGAAGGAAAAATGCAAACACACAAAGAAATCATCCACAACACCATAACACAAGGATTTTTACGTGGAAACCATGTTAGGGGAAAAACCACGGTGGAGGTCAATCCACAATTTGAGTACTCAAATATAAGTTTTACAAAATGGGAATGCACTTGCATTTAGGCACATTTCCTAGAGCTCACTGCTCAAAATAGGGAGGCTCGCTGCCTTACAAAATATTTAGATTAAGTCCATATGAAGGGTTGAACTAAAGGAATAACATCTACTAATGCCAGATTACAGTTTCGGTTAAACTCGTAGATCAGATTCTGAACCTTCTGTCTGATTATACACTTCTACTCTGCTCTGTTGCAACTCTAATCACCAATATTATATACGTAGATGAAATCACACAATAATATACTTCGCATCTACATGCTTTGATACCAAAATGATATAAACAATCGATCTTGTATATCCACATTAAAGGATAATATTATCTTCATGTCAGCTTTAGCAAAACATTTAATATTTTCTAATCGATGGATTAATCATCAAATGATACTTAATGCATACCATCAAAAGTTGGTCATAGCATAGTGAGGACCTAAATAAACATGTTCAAACATAAAAACATTTAAACAATTGCTCCTCAAACATCCCTAATGGTTATATCCACCAAGTTGGCCTTCTAGTCTTGATAAACAAAAAATCAATACATCGGATCTTCTAACTCGTATATTGATTGATGCACCAACACAAAACTTGAGAATAAGGTATTCCAGATACCCAACGACCTTCCTTGAGATGTAGAACATGAACTGATAAACTAATAATGCATATTGATTGATAGACTCAACTTTAATTGGATACCCTGTTCTTCACTCTTACTTCTGGTATGAATAGATACAAAAGTGTGTACCGGATCAATGACAACACTAGAAGCCATATTCCAACAATATCCCCTTTTGGTATTGATGGAAACACTTAGTGAAAAATTACTGTGTCAAAACCAATATAAGTATGCTGCCAAACTTCAAAACTTCAAAACATAGCTCCCCCTGAAATTGATAAGGCATCTTTCATTGCTCTCTCTCCCCCTTTGACATCAATGACAATCACGTATTCAATCTCCCCCTTTGAAATATGACCAAAAAATTGTTGATTCAAAATTTTGGAAAAGAACAACTGCTACTTGAGTCAGAAGATTATCTTGTGTTTTTCTTTCATCTCCGGAAGAAACTTCTTCCAAACTTCTACTACAATCCCAATGATTATGGTCATGTTGTTATTTTTAGATGTCATGTCGATAATCTTGATGAGAGATTCCAGAATAGTGATGGTTTCTTCTAGTTTCTCTCCTTTCTTTAGAATCTCAATTAACTGCTCTAGTTTGCATTTTGTTAAGTCCTTTACTTTCCAAAAATTGTCCACAAGCTTGTTTTTGGTATTCTGCACATTTGTATGCTTGGATTGTAACTCTTGAATCCTTTTCTTGATTGCACCATCTTGATCCTAAAACATATCAAAACTTTGTCCAATCCTATTTAACTTTGTTTCAATTTTCTCCAAATTTTCTTTGTATTTCCCAACTATATGAGGCCAACAAATGCAATAGTTATAGATGTTTTTTGTTGTACTTATGCATTGCCTCAGCTCATTCATTTTCTTTTTCAACTTGGTAAGTGATAGCCTGAACTGCTCCTTCAAGTGTAGAATTATTTCTTCTTCTTTCTTGTTCTGAGACTTAGAGTCCATTATTTCCTTGATACATTCAATCATCTCTTCTAGAAAAATATTTTGCAAATTCTCCAATTTGATCTGGTTGTGCACAATATGAGCACTTAGTACACTTAAAATCATATCTTGTTCATATGAAGGTCTAATAGACCATAATTTTTCAAAAAAATTTATTCCATCTTCCTCATGAGTAAGTTGCAATAGTTTTTCTTTGGTTAAATCATCTTCTTCTTCACTTCCTTCTACCTTTTCTTGGTCTAGTTCAGTTGATTCCAATTCTTCCCTTAGGGTGTCCTCAGCTTTCTTACCAGATTCTTCATCTGAAATATCTACAACCACCTATTATTTTCCTTTGCCTTCAACTCTTTGAGTCTTGCATACTGGATGAGTAAAGACAACAATTTCTTTTGCTCCTCCCTTCTTCTTTTCCATCTCACCAGAGGAGGAACCAGCTTCAAGTGCCCTTACCGGAAGGGAAAAGCAAACTTTTCCAAAATTTTCTAGTAGACCTCTAAAGAAACTTGCATATTCTTGATCATAGTTTTCCAAATTGTTAGTGTTCATAAATCTCCTTGCAAATTGGTTCATTGTCTTTCCATACAACATTGTTCTTCAGTGGCAAAAAATTCAGAAAGTACATCACAAGACATGTAATCAAAGTGCCAAACCTAGAAGGATAACTTGTATCCTTTGTTAATTTCCCATTCTCCATTAGTTGATCCTTTAGCAGTTTGCACATGTCAAAGTCCTAATCTTCCATTGTCCTTTTGTGAGAGATGTAAACTGCACCAGTCGGGGTTGCTCCTTCTCTGTTTCTAAAAAATATTTTATAGGATACTCCATACGTAATGTACCTTGTTACTGAATCTCTGATTGTTGAAATTATCAATGCCCTTTGGTCTCCAGTTACTCCGGTTAGGGTTTCAACTTCTTCATTTCAAATAGACTTCTTTCTTGGTATATCCCCAGTTTTGCATAATCCAGTTAGGACTCCAATTACCTCTTTCAAAATATGATAGGGTTTGTCCAGAATTAGAGTATCATTATTCAATCTATCCAGAATACACCTAACAATTTATGTGTTTTCGAAATAGGGGAATTTACTCCAAATGTCCAGACTTTTGTGTTTCATATTTTCAGCCATTTAAATTCATCAGACGATAACAAGTTTCTTACAGTTCTAATCTTCTCACTGCTAAACTCATCTAAATTCACAATTCCTTTGATTTGTTCCATTTTGTGTACTGGACAAGTTCTTCTACTAATTACCAAATTAAATAGAAATTCCATAAACAACTGAAATACCTGATGGATTTAGTGATTCACTGCTGAATTATCTTCACTCCTTTGAAATTCTATTGTAGAGCACTCTCCTTCTTTTATTTGATAAAGTGGAAAATGAGGGTTTCAACATGTCTTTTTATAACTTTGCACACCTAACTTTTGTAATAAATTATTTTTCCCTAGGTGTTCTGGATACCCTGCTTTCTCAGACAACGAGAGAAAAATTCTTCTATGGACCTTTAACTTCTTATATTTATGTACAAATGATCTCTAATGTAGTTGTAAACTATTAGCACAACCATTGACAATATCCTACATTCTGGTGCTAACTACCGACAGGGGGACAAAGGATTTTCTTGAAAAACTCCCCCTAGGCCAATGGCCTAAGATCAATTTATGGAGGAATTACCGGAACCAGGTTTTGATGCAGAACCATTTCCAACATCAGAATCGTTCTTCCTTACCCATGTCTTCTTCATCTGAATTCTTATTTCATCTGCAATCACTTTCCCTTTTCCTTTATCATTTTTTTGTGAGTTTTTTCCTTTGTATATTGAACCTCTTCTATCCACATTTTTGTTTCTGTATAATCTTGCAATGTGACTATATCTATTGCAATTGTAACAAACAACATTTCCTTGTCCAAACCAATCATTCCATTTATTTCTTCTTGATCTACATTGGTTAGCAATGTGCCCAAATCTTCCACGGGTATAACATTCAACATTCTTTCTACTGACAGAGTTATTTGACATATTTATGCATTCAATTGACTTATGACCAAACTCTTTTCAATTGAAACACTGACTAGAGAATGATGGATCACTTGATTTTATTTCACTTCTACATTGAGCTGCCATATGACCAAATTTATTACAAGAAAAATAGTATCCATTAAACTTTTGAGCATTAGGTTGTCTTACCGGATACCTTCCACCTTTATTCATCAGATTTCCTTGCCTAAAATTCCTTTGACTAGATCCAGAACATTCTCCTTTCCCATATACAAGACCTCACTTGTCATTTCCATTCTTTTGACCTTGAGTCAGCTCATCAAGCTTAACAAAACTGGTCTTAAAATTCTCCTTGTATTAATTTGCAATAGAAAGTTCATCCCTGAGAATAATAATCTATTTTTCAAGTTCTCAATTGTTTCTGGATTGTTGTAGTTCATTTTCTAACTAAATGAATTCTTCATTTATTCTTCTGCATTCATCAGATCTTTCTTTTAAGGACTGAGCACGATTCTCCTCATTCTTCTTCCTTTCTTCAATTTCATTAGTCAGCTTCATCACCATAGATTCCATTTCATGCTTTAGGGTAGCATTGTCTCTGGCAAGATTTTCACATTCTTTAATTATTTCCTTCAAGGTTTGATTCAGGTGACCATCATCCACGTTTTCACTCTCTTTCTGCTTAATCTGATAAGAGAGATCATTCCTCTTTTCCCTGGATTTTACAATCTGATCCTTTAATGATTGAATGAATTTCTCATCATCCTTAAGATTTTCTTTCAATTCTTGGACTTTTGCTTTAGACTGATCAAGATCATCAAGTGCCACCACAAGCTGCTACTGAAGACTACCAGAGTCCATTGCATTCCAAGATCTACCTCAAGTTTTCAAACTCCTTCTGAGGAACTAAGCTTTGATACCAATTGTTGGAATCTGGGAAAACTGAGACAGGGGGGGTTGAATCAGTGTTCTGTAATCTTCAATTTTATTATTCTAATATTTAAACCATTTACAACTTTGAACTAAAGGAAAAATGAAAAAACAAAAAGAAATCATCCACAACACCATAACACAAGGATTTTTATGTGGAAACCTTGTTAGGGGAAAAACCACGGTGGAGGTCAATCCACAATTTGAGTACTCAAATATAAGTTTTACAAAATGGGAATGCATTTGCATTCAAGCACACTGCCTAGAGCTCACTACTCAAAATAGGAAGGCTCACTTCCTTACAAAATATTTATATTAATTCCATCTGAAGGGTTGAACTGAAGGAATAGCATCTACTAATGCCAAATTACAGTTCTGGTTGAAGCTCGTAGATCAGATTCTGAACCTTCTATTTGATTTTGCGCTTCTACTTTGCTCTATTACAACTCGCATCACCAATCTTATATACATAGATGAAATCACACAATAATATACTTCGCATCTACATGCTTTAGTACCAAAATGATATAAATAATTGATCTTATATATCTGCATCGAAGGATAATATTATCTTCATGTCGACTTTAGAAAAACATATAATAGTTTCCAATCAATGGCTTAATCCTCAAATGATCCTTAATGTGTACCATCCAAATTCGGTCATGGCATAGTGAGGACCTAAATAAACATGTTCGAACAAAAAAACATTTAAACAATTGCTCCTTCAACATCTGCAACGGCTATATCCACCAAGTCAGCCTTCTAGTCTTGATAGACAAAAAATCAATATATCGGATCTTCTAACGCATACACCGATTGATGTGCCAACACAAAACTCGAGAATAAGGTATTTCAAATACCCAACAATCTTCCCTGAGATGTGTGACATGAACTGATAAACTGATAATTCATATTGATCGACAGACTCAAGTTTTACCGAATACCCTATTCTTCACTCTTACTTTCGGTATGAATAGATACAGAAGTACGTACCAGATCAATGACTTAGGTTGCCATCAATGAAAACACTAGAAGCCATATGCCAAAAGATGTGATAGGGAGGCTTGCTTGAAGTTGTGTCTTATAGTCGAAGAGGGAGGTGTCTTTTGACTCCTTGATTCAACACACAACAAGAAGGATCTCTACTATATGTGCATGTAAGGGGAGTCTATATTCAAGGCATGTATTGTCAACCTACCATCACTTGAATTCATAGGATAATGGGTTGGTTGGTGTAGGCCGTGTGCCCCTTGAAGGGGAGGCTCATAGTTGTACCTTCAATGCAGGTGGTAATTTAGTGTTTGGCACCCCAATATCGTCACAATATCACTAAAAAATCGCCCCACAAATATTTGCAATAGGCCTCGAGCATTCATTCATCCATGCAACTCATGATGCCCCTTAATCAATCTTTCAGTGAAGACTTAGTCAACTACACCCACACAACCTTAATAATCAAGGCATGGTAGTGCTAGGTTGAAAGTCTCTTCTTCATTTCCTTTGCAGATTTAAATTTTGTAGATTTAAGGATCTTCACAAAAAGAATCTACCAGGCCTCCACTCCACCAGCTCCTCTTCCATGACTTCAAAAATTGGCACGAATTTTATTCAGTTTTTGTTGCTGTTGTATACACCTGAAATTGGTCTGGAGAATCTAATTAATTAAATATGATTTATTTGATTAATTACCCTAAATTCCTCTAATATTGAATAAATATAAATATTTATTTATATAGTTCACATTTAAATTCTTATTTAAATTCTTCTAATTCTTCTATTATCTCATCGTAATTAAATAAACAAAATTAAATACTTTGTCTTATTTAATTATCAAAATCCCCTATTTATTCTATCTTAATCACATCATTCAATCAAAATTAATTAATAAAGGTTAAATAATTTGTTGTTTAATTATCATATTCCTATTTTATTTAATAAACAAATCCTATAGTTTATTTTATTAAATTATTTATTTCCCCTTTTGCTAATTTAAATAAATCAAAATATTTAAATAAAAACATAAAATCAATTTCCTCTATTCACTCACCTACCAAATTAGATATCATATGTCTAATTTATGTCTAATTTAATTCAACTGGTATTCACAAGAAGTTGTGAAGACAAACTGGAGACAAATTGGAAATCAATCTCTCAATCTTCTTCCTCTAATCCTTCCTATCATCTTGCCTGGTGTTTTCATGGGGAGGAACCATTCCCAAAATCTTCTCAATCTCTCACCATTCAATCCTCTAGATTGAATCCAAGCCTCTAGTTTGTTGCCCCTGTGCAAATCTGTTGCCGTGAATCTATAAATACACCCTTTCTCAATAAGAAATGGATCCCAACTTTATGCAATCTTACTCTGCAGGAAATAGAGCAATCAAGCAATCAAACATCTTAGTATCATAGCAATTTAGAATCATAATCATGGTTGCATAGTAGTTTTACTGTAGCTTTCATTTATCAGTTTTCATGTCAGAATAGATTACAATAGCTTTTTTTTATCAATTATAAATCATTATCAATCATCACATCATTGCATTTAGCATCATTCCATTCTCTAGATTGGCATTTTAACAGTCACAAGTGCTTACCAAATCTAAGAGCCCTCTATGATTTAATAAATCTTTGGAGATAGGAAACAATGAGACACTTTTAAGTTTTTGCTCTTTTTAATAAATTAATTGTTGAATCTTTGATATGAAACTTGAATCTTTGATATAATGTTTCATTAAGAAGTGTATTTACATTGTTACTTATTCACACTTACAATTTGGCACCCACCGTGGGGCCCTAACCCCATATTTCACAAAAAATTTCTTAAAAGTGTCCTATAGGATTCTAGCATGTTCATTTTAGCACGATCGAGATATTTTTTGATGCTTCCGAGGAAAACTATAGCGCTTGAGAGGTATGTTTCAACACTTGGACAAAAAATATAGCGCTTCAAAGGTCTGTTTCAGCGCTTCCACCAAAAAATTTAGTGCTTCTGCCTGTTTTAGCGCTTCCACCAAAAGTTTTAATGCTTCTGCACTACCTTTTAGCACTTTTGCACTATCTTGTAGCACTTCTACACTGTTTTAGTGCTTCTGCAGTCTGTTTTAGCACTTTTGCAGTCTGTTTTAGTGCTTTGACAGTCAATCTTAAAATGGCCATATCTTGGTCATACGGAGGTCTTTTTCAAAACTATTTTTTTTGAAATGGGGTAGAATTTCATAAGATATGAAATGGTGTAGGTATTTCTAACCTTTTTTAGAGTTAAAAGTTTCAATTTTACATTTAAAGACAAATAACATTGTAACTTGGTCTAAGTTTTAGGGTTTTTATGCTTAATCATTCATCTAACCCTTATATCTTCTTATTTCTTGATATCATCTAACATTTTAAGCATTTATTGTAGGTTTTAAGAGGAACATGGAGCATTGAAGTGAAATAAAATAAAATTGATATCCATTGTAATAGTTTTTTCAAACACTCATGGGAAAAATAACCCATCATATGTTATTTTTCATTCATGCTTTAGGACCAACTAGCATTAATTTGGGCTTAAAATTAACCATCTACACAAGCTTTGTCAAAGTTGGTTAAAAAGAACATTAGAAACTCACTGGTTTTTGGATTTGGATTAAAATGAACCAATCCTAGGGTAGCCATTTGGATTAAAATGAACCAATCCTAGGGTATTCATTTGGATTAAAATACACCAATCCTATGGTAGTCATCATACATTTTCTATATCAGTTAAAATTAACATCGTGACTTTTATGAAGTAATATCTTCATCTAGAATAGCAAATTGTCTTTTGGATTTAAAAATTGAACATTTGATTATTGTGCTTGTATGGTGATAGGCTTATTCTCTCCCCTTAACTGGGTGATCAAAAGGCCAAACTCATCCTTTATTCTCATACAGTTTGTGCTTTTTTAAATCCTTTAGAAGGCCTATTGTAGTGGGAAAAAGTACTCACCCTATGAGAACGACCTAAGTGGGAACACCTAAAGCCAAGAATTCCAACCCACTATAATCATTTTACGCACCAAACACAAATCCTATCTACAAGCCATAGTGTAGAATCCAGCTGAGTTAGTAGCCAGACATTGTAATACTCGTAGTGCAAGGGGAGGGAAGAATCTGCCCCCAAGACACTCACCATATAATTTCCAATGACCATTTTCTCAAGGGATCAAGAAATCTAACCATGAGTACGCACCTGGAAAAGACAAAAACATGGGCACCTTCTAGGGGTGACACGTCTGTGTGAGTCGATGCAATTTTAAGATGTGAGTTGTTGAGTATAATGATGACCTTTTTGACCTTAAGAGTGAGTCTTCTTGAAGTGTATTCTTTGTCAAAAAAACTAATGGAAATCAAGAAGGATCATGTTTGATTCTTAAACATACACTTGTTGTTTAGATTCTGGGACTTAAAAACAATTGTTTTACAAATGCTTGCTATGTTTTCAAAACATTAATTCAGATAAGATCATCTTGAAAAATACAAAGAAAACAAGAAAATAAAAAGCTATTGGAAACCCCTGTTAGACAGTTAACATCAAAGTTTGGATTTTTATCAGAACTTAAACTTTCCTAAATCAAAAAAGATTCTTAAACCTGCATAAATTGGACTTTACAATTGAATTTTTTTAAATCAAACCAAGATCTACCATCCAAAAGTGTCTCAATCAAACAAATTTGATTACTAAGTTAAGTTTCAGGATCAATCATCCTAAATCAAAGAAACGAAACTGTATAATGAAAATTATCAACTTAGTCTAATCAATAGAATCTATCATTCTATTTGACTTGAGTTAATATCCTTGACACTATACCAAAATAAGATCAAAAGTTTATTGAAAACAATAACGTTCGTATGTCCATTTTAACAAGGTCACGAAGACTAAAAATCCAAACGGGAAATTGAAACTCAAACCAGCATGGCTTAAATAAATGAGGATCAATTGAATGCTTTAACTCAACGGATGGAAAACCTTCAATAACAATTCCAAAACATTCAAAGAGAAACCATAGAAAGATATATGTTGTCAGACATCTACCCATATCCTCTTGACCAAACAATGAACATGCGACCTTCTTCACCAAAAACTACATCATCAAAGTTCAATGTCTTTGGATTTTTACAAAAGTTCAATAAACCCAAATCTAAGTCCTCAAACACAAATGATATTGAGCAATCCTATCAAGTCATGCATTTATCTCCATCCACCATAAGCCAAAATAAACCTCAAGATTCTTTCACTCAAGTTAACAGTTCCATCCAATCATCCTCTTCTATCATATCTTCAACATCCAATGATTCATGTCAATCTCTCAATCCAAAGCATGCTAGCATAGACTCCCCTACACATCAAGATCAAAATATTATTTCCACTCCATCCAATGATATCAAAATTCCACAAATTCTTCCAATCTTTGATCAAGATCCCATTTCTCAAGAATCTTATGGTGATCCCCTCCTTTCACTTTTCATCCAAAATAATTCCCTTCCATCTCAAGAGACAAGTATCCTTCTAGGTTCTTCTTCCACATCATCTAATCAATCCAAACCATCTCATGATTGTATTGCATCACAAGATAATAATAGTTTTTCCATCCTATCTAATGATGTCTTACCAACTGATGATCAAGACATGCTTTCTACAAAATCTCATGATTCCCTTCCTCGTCAAGATCAAGATATGCTTCCATTCAAGGATACCCTTTCATCCCATGAAGATTTTTATCCTTCTCATAATCAAGATATGCCTTTCATACCACTTCATAATGATTCCATACTTAATAAAGGGCAAGCTACTTCCTCTCCTACACCTCATGATACTTTTCCAAGTCAAGATCAAAAAACCCCATCATCCCCATGTCAAGAGCCTATCACACCTATTCAAGCTATCCATGAACCCCACACCTATAAATTGGAATCCTCCACCTTTATCCATTTTGATTTACTTCCAACACCTATCCTCTCATCCATATCATATCCTCCCCAAAATGGACTTGCATCTTCTTTCATAAACAATACATATCCCATTGGTAAACGTATATGTCAAAGTATGAATTACAAAGGAAAAGGATTAGGCGTTCATGAGCAAGGAATCCTAGAACCCCTTTCTATTCAAAGAAATCCATATCACCATGGCCTTGGTTATACACCTAAGTGTCCTAGTTCGTCAAACCTACCATCTATCTTAGGTCCTCATCCTAATCCTCCAAACATACCATCTATCCTAGGTCATCATCCTAGTCCATCAAACCTTCCCTCTATCCTAGGTCCATGTCCTATTTCTAAAGAACAACAAAGGCACACATCCTTGATTCCCTTTCAAAATTCTACTCACATTAACTCATCCATAATACCTCCATATCATTCATCTCAATCCACCCCTCCCATTTCTCTTGGAAGCAATTTGGGTGCCAAATATCAAAAGCTTCTATATCAAAATCCACATGTATCAAAGGATCAACATGTCTCCTCAAAGAGACATGCAAAACTAAAAGAAAAAATGATCCAAAATAAAATGAAAAATCTAAAAGGCCACAAAGGCCCAACAAAGAAAAAATCTCAAAGACCACAAAGGTCCATAAATCAAAAGAAAATTTCAAAAGGCCACAAAGGCCCATCAAAGAAAAAAGGAAATTTTCAAAGACCACAAAGGTCCATAAATCAAAAAGAAAAATGTCAAAGGCCACAAAGGCCCACAAATAAAAAATCAAAGTCAAAATTCATATGGATTCCGAAAAGTCTCATAGAAGCAACAAAATCTAAATTGACATCCAAATTTGCTAATCCAAAAGCTTCCTCCAATTTTCCATCTAATAACCTATCACCTTCCAAAACATTTTTTCCTCCATCACTCTGCCACCCTTCAAGGTGTATGCCAACGTTGATCTTTCCATCCTTTCCATCTATCCATCAACAGGCCTTCCAAACTCCTATCCATTATCCAACATTCATCCCTCATCATTCTCCTTTAATCCAAACCTTTGCATATGTCCTTAGATTCTTCCATCATATTTTTCAACATTTAGGAGTCTAATTCCCATTGTCATGGTTTATTAGAGGGATATTTGGTTTTGAAACATGATTCTTAAGTCCTTCCTCCATTTCCCTAGCATCCATATCCTATCTTCCATATTCCTCTTGCACTCTACACTTAGGGACAAATTTCGTCCATTTTATCATTCATGGTCATTATCCTTTCTATGCTCATTCCTTACATTTCCACCTTTGATCTTGAAAAGGTTAAGGATCTTCTTGAACATCATATATCTTATCCTATATGCTTTATCCACATCTTATCCATATTCCATCATTCTTACTAAATACATCCTTTCTTCCTTTCCTTGGTCTTGATAAGGAATAGGGGAAAAATACTTGGGCCTTGTTTCTTTATCTTATCTAGTTGATCTTGATCATCCCATTCATTATTTTTATCCTTGCTTTCTTCCATTCCATAGCTCCTAGCTTATCAAAATCCATGTCACCATGTCCCTTTGTAACCTTGAACCTTATCATACAAATCATATTTAAGCCTAGCTACAAAACATATCCAATCCTCATATCTTTTGTCAATCAATCATCAACAATCATCAATGTTATCGTACTTAGAGTAAATTAGTGATCCTAAGTACTTATCATCATTATGACTTATGGAATCAATCATTCCTGACATCTTAATCAATCAAGCATTATCATCTTTTGACAAGAGATATGTTGCTTATGTGGCATGTTTTGCAGTGAATCTTTCATTTTGATCTATCATTTATCCATGGTTGCATTACCCCTATTTTGGGGCATCTTGTTCCTTCAATCAGCCATATCATCTTATATCATCTTAAATATCCTCAAAAATCCCCCAAAAAAAGGCTGCAAAATTAAAAAAAAATCAAAAATCAGAAAAACCACAAAAAAAAGAAGAAAATAAAACAACAAAAAAATCATAAAATCTGAAAAAGGTGCAATAAAATATCATGTACACATCCTGGCAAATGTGGTCATGTCTCACCCTAGCTTGGGGGAAAAATCCTGAACTCACTACGGGCAATAACACATAAAGCTTAACAAAATGGACAAACATCAAGGAAACAAACGCAACAAAAACAATGATCAAAGCACAACCCAAAATGGAACATCAATCACCATTGGAAATACATTAGACGTTCGTATCACAACAAAAAATCCAAAAACAAGTCAAAAAATTCAGTTTCAAAAAGTCAAAAACATGAGTTTGTGTCAATCGAACTACGTGGTCTCTGCGTGTATAACGTAGGCAAGGCTAATCTTTGATCAGCCCCCAAGGACCCTAGGATAGGTCTTTAGGTTAGGTTTTTGGTCAAAATCACATAAAATCACAAAAACATCATAAAATCAAGATGGATGGTCTAATCTAAATAATGATTGAAATACTTTAAGCAAAGGTTGGACATGTTGTATTTTGATCAGTGTTATCATTTCTTTGGAGCAACTCAATGATGTATTGAACTAGAGAAGCTAGGAAGGAGAATGATATTTTATTTGTCTGTTGTCTATGAATTAATCATAATTACTATGTGAATTATCACGTGAAGTGCTCTATAAATTATCATGGGTGACATTCCAATTCACATAGGAAAGTGATTAATTCTTGTCTGACTTATGCAATAAATGTTCAAGTCATCTCGATTTAATTATACCTAGATGCTTGTGTTCACTTGCAATATCAAAAATCATGAAAGTAGTACTTAGGTCATCATTGGTCTAACATATACCATTGATGCTTGTACTCACTTTCAACATTTTGAAAGCTCAATGATGATAAAAAGCATGATAAATGGACGGTTAAGATGCCAATGCTTGCATATGTAGATTTGCATGGTTAAATTAGATTGCATTCATATTAGTTTTGCATCTGCATTATAGATTTTCCACATCAAGTGATGATATCTATACCAACCTATGCTAGATGTGGAATCATGTCCCACATCTTTGAGAAAAACTATAAAATCCTCCTATAATCAATCACAAATCAGAAATATTATCAATCAATAAGTCTATCACTCAATCTATCATTAATCCTCGCCTATCATGAGGTCAGTCATAAATCTATCAATGAACCTTGCCTATCATGAGGTCAATCATCAATCTATTATCAACCTCGCCTATCTTGAGGTCAATCAATCAATCTATCATTGATCATCGCCTATCATGAGGTCAATTATCAATCTATCATTGATCCTCGTCTATCATGAGGTAAATAATCAATCTATCATTGATCCTCACCTATCATGAGGTCAATCATCAATCAATCATTGAATCTCACCTATCATGAGATCAATAATCTTCTAACCTATCAGGATCAACAATCAATATCAAATCAAAGGCTAACATGATTGAAAATCATCAAACACAAGGAGGCAAAGCAGGGAAAATTTTAATCATCTGGTAGAATCAATATTCTATATTAGGAGATAAATTATTTCACCATCAAATCATCATAGAATCATCAGAAAATCATGAAAATTTGAAAAAAGTCTGAAAAATCCAACAATTTTTTTTTAAAAAATCATCAATTTATCTCTTGAGGGGGCATATATCCATCATCACCTGAAAATCAATGTCTAGGGCATACTGAATTTTCATCGATACTGGTAGCAGCAGCACAAAATTTTCTTTGAAGCAATGTATAAACACATCACTTCAAAGAGGGGAAAAATGTATACACCTGATATCGGTCTGGAGAATCTAATTAATTAAATATGATT
>CM021108.1:176121104-176149601 GCA_007115665.2 Sequoiadendron giganteum
TGTTTTGGTGAATCCACACCTCTCTACGGATTGGTATCTAGTATTGAAGATTTGTGGAGATGTTGACAGGTGTCAGTAGCATCTATATTCCAAGTGGCATTAGGTTTTGAGGTCTGTGTGTTGGTTTGAGGTTGAATAGTTGATGAATTTTTGTATTAGGTCATTGCCAGTGCCGACCTAATAAGTTTTGTGTATTGTGGACTTTTAATAAGTACTGATCCATTATATGGGAGCTATTATAGGTCCATTCTGACCTATTTTGATTTTTTATGAGTTTTGGATCTTGGGCAACAAAGTATGTAGATGTGTATGTTGAGATGAAAAGGCATATTTTATATGATACATCTAATTAGGGCTGACCTAATTGATAGTTTTACATGTGTTTGTGGATCAAATATATGTAAAGACATTTTGGTGTTTTGAAGATAGACTAATTTGATGTATAGTTGATGTGAATTTGTATGAGTATAAGGCAAATGCAAGCAGTAGATCTAAGATGAAGTGTGTAAAGCCCCATATTTTGAGCCTTAAATGGAACTATAATTCATGCATATGTTATATACAACTATAATACTTCAACCTTGGTTGTGTGAGACAATTCTCTTCAGATCTTTCCTTCTTCAATGGGCATGGAGCTCATTAGACAAGGAGTTTACTTACAAGGGGAAATTTTGTAATATACTATAACTGGTTATAATATATTGTGAGCTAATCCCCACTATGGTTTTCCCATTTTGGGTTTTACACATAAAAATATAGTGTTCTTGTGTTATGCGATGTTGATCGTTTTTTTCATTCTTTTTCTTGTTATTGCAAATTGAATATGTTATGAGGATTGAATGTTTAAATGTTTAAGTGGTTTAAAGGATACATATTCACCCCCTCTTAGTATTTCAGTGTTCAATAATTGGTATTAGGAGCTATTTACTGAGGGAAAGCTTAACCCAATTTGGGGAGATCTTTGGGGGTTGAACAAAATGACTATTAACATATTTCCTACCCTAAAGGAGATACCTATTGTTGGATTTATAAAATAGGAGTGATGCTTGACATGAATGGAGAAACTCCAAAAATAGATGTTGAAGATCTTAGAAATAGTTGAAGGTGAAAATAGAGATATGAAAGAAAATGTCAAAAATGTAGATGAATGCATTAGAAAAGTGAGAGAATGAATCAATAAATTAAAAATAAAGTCATAAGGAAGCCTAAATGAGGAAGTTGAAGCAATCTAATGAAACAATTACCAACTGGAAGAGCAAGGTGAAGAATGAAAAGGCTTGAGGAATTTCTGAATGCAAAGATTACTAAAAAATCTTACAAAAATTAGAAGAAGTTGTAACTTTGAGATCAGATCTAGAGAAAACAAAGATTCAAGAAGAAAAATCAAGATGATCTCTACAATGCTTGATGAAATTATTAGAAATCAAAAGAATTCTAAAGACAAAGGTGGATTAAGGTTTGAAAAACGAGAAAGTTTAAAGATAGATCAAACTCCAAACAAGAATAAAAATAAGATTGAGGACAAGAAGAGCAATGGAAAGAAGGACCAAAATCAAAGGAATGACTTCAAAATACCACCAATCAGGCAACCAAATGCACAAAGGTACCAACCTTTTAATGGTTACTATTATTCCTACAATAATATTTGTCATAAGGCCATGGAATGTAACACCTCCATTTTGCCTCATTGTGCTTAACTATGTTATTTCCTTATGCTTTAGTTTTGTGTTTGTACTTGGACTATGTACTTGGTTATAGTTGATTACCATTTTATCATTGATGTACCTTGTTTGATGATATATTTTGATGTGTTTGAACTTTGGGCATGAAATTTCTAGCCTCTTTTCTTGGTTTGATTTAAGAAATATTTCTAACTTCTAATCAGATGTTTGAAAAATTTTGAGTCCCACTGAGTGGCGTGAATGCCAAAAAATAAATTGTTGATCATTAAAGCTTGTGCCTCTCCAAATAGCCTTAAGGAAAATTCAATGAGCAGAGGACCGTTTTGCACCTCACTGAATAATCTCTGGGATTTTTAAAGAGATCTAGCTCTTCTTTGTGTTTGGGAAAAGGGGTAGAAATAAATGCAAAGAAAACATAAAGATGGCAATGTACCAAAGCTTTAACAACATTTTTAAGCTCAACTATTTCTTACAAATTATAATATAGACACAAAATGTGATAGACCCTTCATTATTGGGAAGATAACGAGTAGCAAAGGCTAGAGAAAGAAAAATGTAGTCTTTCAAATCTCCTGATGGGAAGCATCCATTAAGGTCCAAATTGATATAAGAAAACCCTAAAGATTAACAAGAATATTCAAATATTTACAGAATCCTTCCTCCTTTACAACATAATATGAAAAATGGCATATTCTTTACAGAAAATGAAAGAGTATAATGGACATGGTCCAATTTCTGGAAGATGGCATAAAACATAGAATCTAACATCATGTAAAATAATTATCTAGAATATAAATTTAAGGTTTTAACACAATGTTCTCTACATGATCAAAATATAAAAAAGGAATCTTGACAAAGGCCATGAAAAGCACAATCCCAAAGATTTTCTTCCAAATAGATCATTTTCTTAAGATTTATAAACTTAACAAAGTTTGGATGCCAATATGATGATAGTATAAACAAATACATCATGCCAAATAAATTAAACAATATTCTATAAAAACCTCCTTTTTTCGAAAGGATTTTGAAGGAACTCTAGATTTTTTTTTACTGCCACCAACCCTTATTTATAGCTAAAAGAAGAGGACACCACCACAAACAATCTAGAAGAAGAAACTACCAAGTTCCTGAATCTAATAGCTCACAATATGATCTTAGATCTTGATTAGATCATAGTAATATTTTCTCATAAAGTATCAACTGCTTCATTAATGTTTCTAGATATTTTGCGAAGATACACTATTCAAATACAATAAAATTTTAGCATAGCCTAAAAAAATCTCATCGATTAGCTTTGAAGAATGAGGATGCTAACTCGAAGGTTCCACCATACAAGTAGGATATCCTCTGCACTCTCCAAAAAAAAATTGACCCAAAAGATCTCTCCATGGAAGATATAGACTATGAGAAGAAATAGAAGACATGTCAAGTGAGTGAGCAATTTCAAATTTTATGAGAATAGTTTTAAAGAAAATCCCTGCCAAGCCGACACGTGTCTTGGTTCAAGCCTGAAAGGTTAATGATATATATAAAGTCGTTCAACCACCAGGTGGTGCATTACACACCTTTATGTGAAAGTAGTCTTCATCCTTTAGGCGTAGATTCATCCCAAAGTGGAAAGGAAGCAAGGGTTGGAAACCAAAAAATGTTCAAAGGAAAAAAAATGCTTCAAAGTAGACATGCATGGTCTAGCTACCATGGAATTGGCATACGAAAAAGCCATTAAGTAGGAACAAAGGCTTAAGTCTATCTCAAACCACTGAAAAAAGAATCAAAATAATTTTAATTAGATGCAGGCCAATTAATCTTCTAAGAAGCCTAGTGAAGGGAATAGTTTCAAAAAGCAAGGGGACAAGGGGCCCCAAAATAATTTGAATGAACCAAGGAGAGATCATAGGGGAAACAATTTGAACAAAAAATTAATAATAATGCTAGTGGAAATGATTGTAATTTTTGAAGACCTGCATAAAAGAGGGGACCAATGAAAATATTTTTTACATGTAGTTGAAATCACTTTGCAAGACAATGACCCAACAAACTAGCAGGGTCACAACAACATGGGAACCCTATTCCACCTCTGTGAGTTGCATTTCAGCAAAGGATTCATGCTGCAGTGAACAATCAACAAGTGGAGTACCAGATTATTGTAGTAGAATTTTTAGGTACTTTGTCGGGTACTCCCATTTCAATTTTAATAGATACTAGTGACACAAAAAAATGTATATCCTAGAGTAGTTGTTAGAGTAATAAGTTATTTCACTTAATTAATTTAATCATATTGGTTAATTAATTAAGTCACTTATCACTTTAAATTTACTTAAGCTAAAATTAGGCACATTAATAATTAATTATTTACTAATTATTAAGTGTGCACACTAGGGTTTCCTTTTAGGTTTTGATCTCCCTTCTTAAGGATTGATCTCATTGTAATTATTCATTATCTTTAATGCATTTTTTGCTTAAGGCTTGCAGAGCATGTTTGTTGTTTTGGATATCTTTTCTTTGTAACAGGTTATTTACTTGTAGGTGTTCATTGGGGTTTGTGAGGTTGGTTTATAAACTTCAACATGGTATCAAAGCTTTAGATCTACAACTTCCTATTCATTTTTTGAAGGATATTGCCTTATAGTGAATTTTTAAGTGCAAGATCTGGGGGTAACAATTTTTTGGGGGAATATTGGGCCCAAACAAAGATCACCATCGTGTTCACAGTGGCCAAAAACCCTAGGAATGCCTGTCATTTGGTCAATTTATGAGAAGTTGTAAAAAAGGCAAAAAAAATTGCCAAGGAAGTCGTACGACCTCCCCAGCATGCACTCCAAGGCAAAATTAAAATAAATAAATAAAAAAACATGCGTTCTTTTTAAACGTAGGAAGTGCTACAAGTGTAAAATCAAGCACCACCAAGCGGCCACTTGTCAGCCACCAAGTAGCCACCATAGTGCCACCTAGTGGCCACCACCATCTAACATGCCTCCAAACTATCATCGGCCCTCAGCCAGCCCCCGTAGGCTTCAACCCTCCACCGTGTAATTCCATTGAGGACCAGGCACTAAGCGCCCAACCCCGATGACCGCTCCAGCCCCAGCCCATGATCACATGGGTGACTAGAGGCTTTGCCCCAGCTCCCAACCACCAGCCCCATGGTCCGCCTAGGCAACCGAGGACTTGTTTTTTTTAGCCCCCAGGGTTGCTTGTAGGCTAGATTGGCCAAATTGGAGCAGTTTCATGAAATTAGATGTAACTTTTGTGTAAAGTGTTTGTTTTTCAAAAACAAGATACCATTAGAAAGCTGGTTTTAAGCCTATTCCAGTGGTGAGAGTATTTTTTCCATATTTTTCTCTAGTTTTATTTTTCAGGCCTCTGAATTCAAAACTAGTTGTTTTTAGTCTGGGAGGCATAACTTTTGACTCACGTATCATTTTTTAGTGATTATTACGGCATAGGAAATCTAAATTAGTCCTCTACATAGATCTCAAACCTAATTTTCTAGAATTGTTTACTAGGTATCTGATTTTTTGCCAGCTCTCAACTTTTCTTTCTTGGTTATTTTCTTGGGAAATGTGCAATTCAAGCTATTTTTCTAAGATCAAAGAGAGTTTTTTTTTGCATTGAGAGTATATACTATTTTTTTTCATCATGGATTCACATAATATTGCACCCCTTACTCCATTAAACTACTTTGGTTGGAAAAAACAAATGGAGATTCATTTGATGCACAAAGGGTTGTACAGAGTGACCATGGGTACAAAATTTGAACCTACAGGTGCTGCTGAAAAGAGAAATTGGTTTAATAGATCTGATCAGGCTTTTGGTACATTATGTTTGTCTATTTCTCTTGATCTTATTTTTCATGTTGAGTCTTTCACTACACCCCATCAAATTTGGACTACTTTAGGGTCTTTGTTTGGGAAGCAGGATACTATGAGACGATTCCAGCTGGAGAATGAGCTTATTGGCTTAAATCATCCATGAGTTCTTCACAAAACTCAAGTCTCTTTGATTGCAGTTGACAGAGTGTGGTATTCAAAAGAAGAGCTCTAAGTTGATATTGTCCATTCTTTCTAAGCTTGGACCAAATTATTCAATTTTTGTATCTACCTTTTACGCCACTAGGGATGCTCTTGGTACTAGGTTTACTATGCCTTTATTTTATGATTTTTCTTCTTCTCTCACTCGAGAGCAGGCCAAGCTGGCTAGCATTGGCAAGTTGAAGTCATCTCCATCACAAGCACTTATTGCATCATAGGAGCCCAAATATCAAAAGGCTTCTACAAGAAAAGGCAAGAAACATAAATAGAAGGATTCCAAATCTCATGAGCAGTAGAATGAGTCTTCAGATTCATCCTGCTCTTCTAAGGGGAAATCATTTAAGAAGGAGAAGGTTACATGTGTATATTGCAAGAGGGAAGGATGTGCAAAACATAGTTGCTATAAGGACTTTGATGAGCTAAAGAATATTCTTCAGAAACATCAGATTGATTTACCTTCTAGAATGTCTACATCATCATCTTCCGCTCATTCTTCTTCTTCACAATAATCTGACAGGGAAGCAGCTGGTTTACATACTTCATCAAATATGAAGGGACATGCTATTTGTGCTTATTCAGGTCATGGATTAGGTAGATGGCTTCTAGATTCAGGATCATCTCATCATATGGCTTATTCACAGTCTATGTTCACTTCCTTTGAGCCTTGCACTATGTCTCCTATTTTGATGGGAAAAAATACATACATGAGTGTTATAGGGAAGGGGTCTATTAGTTTTGGGGATAACACTTTTTAGGATGTCTTGTGTGTTCCTCATTTCATGAACAACCTTCTTTCCATATATCAGATTACACATGGAGGCAATGGGAGATCTATTGAGTTCACACATGATTCAGTTATCATTAGAGACTTGGAGAGTAGAGAGGTTATTGCTATTAGGGTGGTGGATCACTCATCTCAATTGTATTCCTTTGCAAATTTTTCTTCTAATGGTGATTTTGTTCCTACAACTATTCATCACACTTCTAGTGTGAATCATCATTCAAAGGAGACATTTGGCTTCTTCAACATTGGTGTTCTTACTTTGGATCCATTTCTTGAGCCATCCATTCCATCTCCTCCACCTACTATTGCAGTTTCTAATACATCTATGGCTACAAATGTGATTTCTTCTATTTTAGTGCAACAAGACCTAATTGATCATTCATCTTTGGAGGTTTCTCTTGAGTCTTCACCTACTTTGACTTCTTGATTGATTGAGGTCACACCTGCTTATGTGGAGACATCTTGGGCTACACCCGATTCACCTTTAGAGATTGCATTCATGAGGCTTCTTCCCTCTCACTTCTTTCAGAAGATGTGGTTTCTTCAGTCTTTTTGGAGCTACTTCATTATGGGGGGCTATGTGTTCTCTTTATCCCTCTCTTCTAGGGGGTTCATTGATGTATCTTCATGATGGATTATGTCCTTGGGGGGTCTTATGGAGTCCTCCATCTTTCATTACTTAGTTTCTTTTGCATCCTATTTTGGGGAGGCGTTTTGTCCCATGTGGTTTAGTTTGCATTGCATTTGTACATGGGTACACTATGAGGCCTTGTTTTTGGGACCCATATTTTCTTTCATGCATCTTTTCCTTAGTATTTTAGCTACTTCCTAACTTCATCTTAAGGGGGGGTGTTAGAGTAATAAGTTATTTCACTTAACTAATTTAATAATATTGGTTAATTAATTAAGTCACTTATCACTTTAAATTTACTTAAGCTAAACTTAGACATATTAATAATTAATTACTTATTATTTATTAAGTGTGCACACTAGGGTTTCTTTTTAGGTTTTGATCTCTTTTCTTAAGGATTGATCTCATTGTAATTATTCATTTTCTTTAATGCATTTTTTTCTTGACGATTGCAGAGAATCTTTGTTGTTTTGGATATCTTTTCTTTCTGACAAGTTATTTGATTGTAGATGTTCACTGGGATCTATGAATCTGGTTTATCAACTTCAATAGTAGCTAATGAAATTTATATAAATTATCATGATACGGAAAAGTCTTGTGTTGTTGAATATGCAAACCAAACAAGAGCTGAAGTGAATCAATGTCTATTCGAAGCAAGGATTAAAAGTTTGAGTTTCTCTTCAAAATTAAATTTGTATGTAGCTCCCTTAGGTTCATATGATGTCATCTTAGGGATGAATTGGTTATGGAAACATAGGGCCAAAGTAGATTGTCAAGCATAAACAATAGAATGCTTAGATGATCTAGACAACTGGGTGTCATTACAAGGAACACCTAGAGAGGTTAAGTTGTAACATATATTCGATGTACAAATGCATAGAGAAAAGAAGAAAGGTTGTGAACTCTTTTATGTGAAAATGGAGAAACTTGAGGAATGAAAAGAGTTCATTTCTCAAGGTGATGTATATTATGGACCTCAAGAATTCCAACATGTCAAAGAAAGAAAGGTGTTGGAATCTTAAAAATAAATATGGAGAAATATCCAATCATATGGAAATTTGTGGATGTGTTTCCAATTACCTAGATTACCTCCCAAGAGATTATTTGATTTTTCCATCGATATAGTCTGAGGGTTGGAACCTATATCGAAAGTGCCATATAAGATGACTAAAATTGAATTAATGGAGTTAAAAGAAAAATGAGAAGAATTTTTGTCAAAGGAATTAATAAGACCTATTATCTCACCCTAGGGAGAACTAGTGATCTTTGTGTAGAAGAAATATTGTACATTGTGCTTATGTATTGACTATTAGTTTCTTAACAAAAAAATGATAAAGAATAAGTATTTTTTGCCACGTATCAATGGCATATTTGATTAGATGTGAGTAGTGATAGTATTTTCAAAGATTGATCTCTATGTTCAGGATATCACCAACTATGAATCAAGGATGAAAACATTTTCAAAATAGCTTTTAGGACTAGGTACGGTCATTATAAGTTCACATTCCTACCATTTGGGCTAATGAATGCACCTGCAACATTCATGAACCTAATGATTAATGTATTTAGGGACTACTTGGATAGGTTTGTGTTGGTTTTCTTGGATAGTATTCTAATCTACTACAAGAATGAATAAAAACATCTCAAGCATCTAGAGATTGTTCTCCAATGATTGAGAGAGCATACAATGTAAAAAAAACTCTCAAGGTATACCTTTTCATAGAAGGAAGTACATTATTTGGGTCATGTAATTTTGGCTGATGGGATTGTAGTTGATCCAATGAAGACAAAAGCAGTGCTTGAGTGTCTAGTGCCTAAGAATGTGTCACAAGTTAGAATTTTTGTGGTTTTTCTTGGTATTATCGTAAGTTCGTTTCAAAATTTTCAAAAATAGATTTTCCCATCACTACATTACAAAGAAAGTGGAATAAGTTTGAGTGGTTTGAGAAATGTCAAGCAACATTTGACCAACTCAAGGAAAGGTTGAACACAACACTGATGCTAAAGGTGCCACATCTAGATGGTAACTTTATAAATATTATAGATGCTTCAGGGGAAGGTTTAGTGGAGTATTGATGCAAGAAGAGTGAGTCAAGGAAGTTGAAGCCTTATGAACAAAATTATGCTTCACATGTTTTGGAGTTAGCAATAGTTTTCCATGCATTACAAAGTGGAGACATTATCTATTGGGGAAACCATTTGAACTAAAGACTGATAATCATGATTTGAAGTATTTGTTTACTCAACATAATCTAAATGCAAGACAAAAGAGAGAAGAAATACACACAAATAGTATACACTCTTAATAGAGTATTGTTCTAGAGGAAATATGGAAAGACATCATATGAGCTATGGCATGGAAGAGCTCCCACAGTAAATTACTTCAAAAAATTTGGAAGCAACTACTACATCTAGAGAGATGAGGACAATCTTGGAAAATTCAACAGTAGAGTTGATGAAGGTATATTTTTGGGTTACTCTATAAGAATCAAAGTGTACCAATGTTACAACAAGAGACTGAATAAGATATTTGAAAGTGTGAATGTGAATGTGGATGAATGTGTTCAAAGAAATCCTAACAGGCATATTGAATATGAATCAGATGACTCGGATGACAAAGGAAAGAAGGATAAGAAGAAGATCCAAAGGAGGCCCTGTTATCTACAACTAAAACTCCAAGGTATGTACAAAGAAACCACTTAGAAAATCAAATTATTGGAGATAAGAATAAAGGAATCATCACAAGAAGCAAAACAACTCAAGATAAATTATTATTGTGTTTAGTCTTGGAAAAAAATCCAAAGACTATGGAAGAAGCATGAAATGATCAAAATTGGGTGAAGGAAATGAAAGAAGAGCTTGATTAGATAGAGAAAAAATAGACTTGGCAACTTGTGCCTAGACCGGCAAACAAAAATGTATTTGGAACAAAGTGGGTATTCTAGAACAAGTTGGATGAAAATGGAAAATTAATAAGAAACAAGGCAATATTAGTTTGCAAAGGTTATACTCAGATCGAAGGTATTGATTTTGAAGAGACATATGCCCCATTTTCTCGGATGGAAGTGATCCGGATATTCTTGAATTTTGTATCATTTAAGGATTTCAAAGTCTATCAAATGGATGTAAAATCAACATTCTTAAATGGAGAACTGAAAGAAGTCTACATTGAGCAAATGGGGGGAATTTAAGTTTGGAAATGACATAGATATTGTTTGCGAATTGAAGAAATATTTATACGCATTAAAACAAGAACCTAGAGCCTAGTATGGCATATTAGAAAAGTATTTGATTGGACAAGGATTTGAAAAGGGATCTGCTGACAGTAATTTATACTGTACAAAACTCACTTAGAGAAAATGTTGATGACATGATCTTTAGAGGAAATGATGATTTGTGCAAAAAAATTGTAGATGAAATGCAAAAGGAATTTGAAATGTCTATGATAGGTGAGTTAAATTTCTTCCTTTGATTACAAGTAAATTAGAACAACAAAGTAATATTCATCTCTCAGTCCAAGTATACCAAAGAATTATTGAAGAATTTTTGATTGGAGAACTCCAAACTGGTTTGTACACCTATAGTTACCAGATGCAAGTTGAAAAAATAATACGATTCACCTAAAACTGATGCAAGTATATACAAGTCAATGATTGGAGGATTTTTATATTTGAATGCTACTAGACCAAACATTATGTATGTTGTTTGTTTAGCAACTATATTTAAGAAAGAACCAAAGGAATCACATGTTGTAGTAAAAAGGATCTTTATATATTTGAAGGGTACTATAGACACGAAAAATGTACTGAAACACTTGATCATCATTACTAACATCGTTTCAGCCTGAATCATCTTTTCAGATTATCATCACCTTTCATCACTTAATTGAATAAATCATTATTTATTTGATTAGGTCATTCTTCCTCATTTTTAAAATTAATCAGTTTGATTTAATTAACCTTATATCTCCATTTAATTAAATAATTCATTTTATTTAATTAAATCTCTAAAGTCATCCTATTAAATTGAATAAATTAAACCTTATTTAATTTAATCTAACATCATCCTCTTTTAGTTAAATAAATCAAAATCTTTATTTAATTAAACTCTAAATCATTTTCTTCTCAACTTTGATTTAAATAAAATCACAAAATCGTAGTCAAAAGTGTCAAATCACCTAATATCTCATTAAATTGATCAAATCTTGATTAATTTAATCTCAATCACTAAATTTCTCTAGATTTTGCCACTTGCACATGAAAATAAATTTAATTAATTAATTAAATCCCTATTTTCTCTCAACATGGTATATTTAGGGGAATATTCCTCCAAGTTTGAAATCTCTCCAAGTGGATTTGTACATCCAAAAAAGCATTCATTCTCCTCTTACATGTCCTTGTGCATTGAGCCAAGTGGCATTTAAGTCATTTGCTTTCCCTCTCCAACAATTCATTTCACAAATTTGAAATTCCACCTAATATCATTTATTGGATCATTCATTAAAATGTGCACAACCTTCCTCCATTCACATCTTGACAAGTGGCACTTGGTGATTGGATGTTGAATAATCCCACATTCATCCATTTTTCCTCTTCTATTCTCAATCAGAAATATAGATAAGGGGCTTTCGTTCTCATTTTTGATCCACAATCCAAGCAAGTCTACTATGCTTCATTTCATCCACAATTCAAGAGAAAAGTTATTATCTTCATACTTAGAGAAATTGTATCCATATCCTTGAGCATTTTCCATCATCATAGTTAGGTTATTGCAGATTTTAGCAAGGAATCACATTGTTCTTCACCATCAAGAAGATCAATTTTCATCAATTTTACAAATGACTTGGGAAAGGGCCAATTTCTACACATAATTAGCACCAATTCCCCCATGGGATTGAGGATTTGCATGCTTAATTAGGATTTGATTGACTTTCCATACATTTATTCTTTATTTTCCTATTTTTGAGCATTTCTAATGAATTTCATGGGGAATCCTTGTTTTTACTTGCATTTGGATCTAACAGTGTGTTTGTTTTCTATGTTTGTGTAGGTCTAGGATTGGGGTTCATAAGTACATAAGATATTGGGTTATATTACACAAAGGATTCGGATTTCACTTTGACAACCTATACTAATGTTGATTGGGCTAGGTGTGTTGGTAATAAGAAAAGCACAAGTGGTGGAGTTAATTTACTTGGCTCTTGGTTGGTTGCTTGGTCAAGCAAGAAATAAGATTTTGTATCTTTATCTACTCCTGACGTTGAATACATTGCAACATCCTCATGTTGCACTTAGGTACTGTGGATGAAAAAAATGTTGGAATACATTGGCATATCATTTAAATACACTAGTGCAATAAATATTTACAAGAATCAAGTGCACCACTCTAAAAAAAAATATATATCCATCAGATATCACTTCTTGAGAGAGAAGGTATTGGAGAATGAGGTAAGACTTGAATATGTACATACAAAAGAGAAGATTGAACACATTTTTACAAAATCTTTGAGAAAAGATACTTTTGAGTATCTCTAGAAGAAGTTAGGGGTTCTTCCCCCTCCTAGTACATAATAATTTGCGCTAGGGTGTGCATTGGTCTAGGGTATTATATGCTCACTCTTATCTGGATCAATGCTTGGTGGCTTCCTCATAGGGGAAGCAGAGTAAGTTTTTCAGGGGAATTTTTTCCCCTTTGTCTTTGATGTCAAAGGGGAAGAAGAAAAGGGGATCCTTGATTTTGTTCATGCTAACATTATGTTATTTGGTTTTTTGTTGATAAATGTTTCCATCAATGAAAAAGGGGGATATTGTTGGAATGTGATGTTGTTGATTGTTGTCATTAATGGTTTTCATTGATCTCAACATATCTTGGTTGATTGATTAAGCTTCGGTTTTGATGCTTTGGTGATCCGGATTTGTGTGCCCTGGATGTTGTGCTGTGATGATCTATCTTTGGTCGTGCTTGTCTTGGTCCCATTCATTTTTAAACATAATGAGATACACTCTTATGGTTCTGAACCGATCTGGAAATTGGTTAGCATGCCCTAGAACATTGTTTACATTGTAACATGTATATTCTATTCTATGGTTTTGAATATCATGGTTAATATGTAGCATGTTGATTCAGGCGAGGAGGTTTGGTATGGTCCTTGTTTCATTCCTTTCCACTGTGGGATTTTTTTGTGGTGACCTAATTTAAATTTTGTTCAGTCGACTTAGGAGATTATGAAGGCATGGAATATTATAAGTAAAATTTGATTTTGTTTGATTATAGAAAGTGTGATGAATGCAAATATGAAAATCCAAACATTGTGAAATATGTGAAAGTATACAACCAAAGATGAAAAACTATGAGATTCTATCCAGTGTCATTATTGGTGACACTTATCTCAGTGGTGGATTCCATTTCATCATTCTTCTATCAATGAGCCATTTTCTATTGACAGTGAGCCTTTTTATTTTGGCTTTGAGCCTTTCTCTTTTGGTAGCACTGTGAGCATTTTTTGTCTTTGGCTATAATAGCTAGGCAGTGAGCCTACCAATAGTGATCCTTTCTTGTAGTGAGCATTTTGGCATTAAGCCCTTGTAAAAATCACCTTAACTGGTGTTTTATAATTGAGAATTAGCATTCTTTTTGGTTTTTCCGTTCCTGGGTTTCCGCGTAAATTTTGGTGTTCATTATGCATGGTGTTGTTAAGTGCTTTCATGTTTATATCTATTTTAATAATTATCTGATTGATTTAAGATTGCATCAGATTAATTAAGGTCAAGAAAATTGTTTTGTGATAACTGATTCACTGCCCTCTTAGTTATCTAGATTGTTCAACAAGTGCATCTAAGATTAAGAGATCTAAAGTGAAATGAAACCATATTCTAATGTTTTAGAATAGGATGCATAAATGAAACATGGAGATGATGAATCACTTTGGGAGATCTCTAATCACCCTAATAAGCCATAACAATGCATTCACCTTCCTTTAGGTAGAAAGTATAATGATAATGGAGGATGAAATCACCTAGGAAATAAGTCATAAGGCTTGTTTTGATGGCTAGTTGCATCTCCCCAACCTAGAATCCATCACGATTATCCATAGAAACCATCATCACTCCTTGGAAATGCTAGATAGTGAATTGAAAGTGAGCTTCAAGACTTGCAAAAACACTAAAATGATATTCCAAGAATTCAACTTTATTTCTCCTTGCTCTTGAATACTTGAAAATATCTCTTGAAGACTCTTGCTTGAAAAATATAGGATTTCTTAGATCTTCAATTACTTTTCTAGGTGAAATAATGATTTGAAAAATTTATTATATATGAATCTCATCTAATTTACATTTATTAGATCCCAAATGCTGACATCAACCAAAAAAATGAATTAGAAACCTTAATTTCCTACTCAAACCCTTAAAAGGGGCCACACGAGACTCATACTCCCAAGGTGGTGTATGGTTCCCACCTAGGGAGACTCATATGCCCAAGGTGGTGTATGAGTCCCACCCTAGATTTTCAAGGTGAGAAAATGTTGGGGTGTAAGAAAATTGAATGCATTTATTGATTTTGTTGGGATTTCAATTGAAATAATCCTTGGGATCTGAAATAAAGGGTCTTATGGGCCTATTAATGATTATTTAAAGGGTCATGAATGTAAGGGTACTAAAATAGGTCCAAAATAAGTGTGAAATTATACCATCTCCAAGAAGGGAGTACAATTTTCTACACTACAACATCAAATAGATTGATACATACATAATTTCCTATAAACCCTATAGAAAAAATATTTGAGATGGATCCCTTTAATTAAGATAAGAAGAGCCTCAGCATCTATTCGAGAGAGATGGTATACATTTTCTTCCATACAACTAGTGATGTTGTATGTGTCACTGTATATGACATCAAATTTGGAATTCCTTCCTTCTTTGGCTCTATCTCCATATCTTTTCAGCACCAATTCTCCATCATGTAACACTCTTTGGACAAATTTATTATAAAAAAAAATCTTGAATTGTACTTGGTGAGAATCAAGAGAATGCATAGCCTTGTTCTTAGCTTCTTCTAGCTCCATTAGCCCAGCCAATCTCATTGTCACGAAGTCATTTTCTATTAATTCAAATTGTTGTGGTAACTCAAGGGAATACAACTCTATAGATAATGGCAATATTTCTTCCCTTCCATAAATAAACATGAAAGGGAATTTACAATAGCTCTCTTGTGAGTGATCTATTAGCTGAAATGATTTCCTTCAATTTTCTATTCTACTCTGCCTTTTATTGTATTCAATTGTCATTTTAGTTATCCTAACAAGGCTATTTTGTGATAATCAACTAATTCATTACCTTGAGCATAATAATTTTATCAAGTTTTCAAATATGTTTCATTCTTAACCACCCAACCACAAACTTGAGTACTAGAGAAGGCTTTGAAATTATCAGAGATGATTCTAGAAGGGGCACAAAACCTTGTCATAATTCCATCAAGGAACTCTAAAACTAAATCCTATGTGGCATCCTTTAATGCAACTTCTTATATCCACTTGGTAAAGTAGTATGTAGCCACTAGAACCTATTTATGACTATAACTAGAGGGTGGATTTATCATACTAGAAGAGAAATAAAATTTCTTGTAATTCTTCAAAAAAATTGTGAGCATCATTAAATAAGGTTAAAAAATAATATCCACCCTCATTATCCTACTAGAACTGGTCCTTGTAAAAAATGGCCACTTAAGGAGCCATCATAGAATTCTTCTAATAATATATGACCTTGTTTTATCCAATGCATCTTAATAGAACTCCATTGAGCTCCTTTTTTGAGAAGTATGTCTTCCACTTGAATATAGGGGATGGATTTTAGTATAAAATGCCTTCTCTTTGTTTGATCGAGACCTAAAGGATATCTACCATCTTACACAAACATAGCCATATCATTCACCTAGTTGTTCTGATTGTCAATGTCAACTATTTGGCCTTCCTACAATAATAGAGAAACCTCTACATTAGCTTCCATAATCTCCTCACAAATTCCCTTTCCTCTCACCAACTTGGTGATCTTTATTTCTATATTATATTCCATGATTTTTTTGATCCATCCAGTTATTTTCTCACTAATATCCATGACCAACATGAATTATTTGATGTTGGAATGAGGGTCCATCAATTGGATCTCATTACTAAATAATATATATTTTATTTTTGTAATTCTATAATAGCAACAAGGAGTTTATTTTGAAAATAGTTATACTTGAGCTCATAATCTTTAAATCCTTCATTGAATAAAGTAATAAGCTACTCAATGTTTCCATTATTCAACTATGTAAGGACAATTGATACACTCGCTTCTCCTCCAAAAAAGAAAAGGATAAAATCCTTATCATAATATAGATTATCAAGAGTAGGGGCTTGAGAAATTTATTTTTTATCTCCTCGAAACTATCATTTCTCTCCTTCATCCAATTGAACATCATGTTCTTCCTTAGCATAGAAGTGAGGAGTTTTACCATGGTGATGGGGTTGGGAATGAACCTTCTTATAAAATTCATTCTTTTGAGAAATCTTGGCAATCCCTTCTTATGGGTGGGGAGGATAATGGACAAGTTGGCATCCAACCTCTTTCGATCAATGGATATACCCTCTTTAGATATTGTGTGTTGCAAAAACTTACCTTTGTTTGTAGAAAAAACTCTTTTATTCATATTCAGAGATAAACAATTCTCCCTTCATTTATTGAATACTTGTTTAAGAAGATTAAAATGATAATCTATATTTTTGGAGATAATACTAATGCCATCAAGCTAGATGAGAACAAACTCCACTCGCACACCTTAAAAATCCATGTCTATTTCCCACTATCTAAGGTAACACCAATATTGGTTAACCTAAAAGATATTTGTAGGTAGACGTAAGTTCCCCATTTGGTAGTGAGTTCTTTATGTTGGCTATATTATTTAACCAAGATCAGATTATAGCTTGAATACTCATCTATAAATGTGAACCTTTTTGAACCACTCACCTTCTATAAAAAAAATTCTATATAGGGGAGTGGGAAATGGTCCTTAAAATAGGTGATCTATTGAGGTCTGTAAAGTCTATACATAATCTAATTTCCCCATTATTCTTCCTTGCAAGAATGAGATTGGCCACCCAAGATGAGTGCTTAATTTTTTTAAATTTTTTTCCAAGATAGTATACTACCTAAGATAACGAAGTTCGTATTTAAGATTCATGAGAAAATCAAAGCATCTTTATCTCAATGTATCTTATGAATTTTAACAAGTCAATTCAAGGGTCACTTCATCATGTTTAGTATATATAAAATTTGAGTCTAAGAAAATCAAAGTGAATCATAGTCAATGTTATATTTATGTTGTATTTTATATCATATCTATAGTTATAAATAACAATATTTCCAATTTGATTTTTTTAATTTATTATAAAAATATATTGTTTAGTCACTGAAAAACAAATATAAATAAGAGAATTTAAAATAATAACATAACTTAATTAATCCTTAAGTATGTATAATAACATATCTATAAATATCTTGAAATTTTCATAAAGTGGTATTCATTTATAATTTCCTTGATCAAAATTTATAGTGCACCGAGTATAATGTAACAATAAAGGAGATATATTTATTCACACCATAATTGGAATCATGTACTAGAAAACCTTAAAGAATCTAAACTTTCACTATTGAGTTTCCTTTTTACTCTAGTCACATTTTATCACTATGATTCTTTAAATATAAAAATGTTATGTTTGATTGAAAACAATACAAATGATGATAATTATGATAAATTTATCTGGAAACCCCTTCTATGGACCACTATATTGAATGAAAACAATAATCTAGAAAAAATATTATATCTTACTTTGAAATCATAAACTATGGAGATTCCAATAGGTATAAGGTAGTGACTACAATCTTTCATTATCTTTCCCATGTCTAACTATCAATAAATTATGTTTTAAAATTTATATACTATATGTAAACCAATATCTCAAAGACCTATGTTAAATCTTAAATATTTAAGATAAATTTGTCTTTTTATATATTGGATATTACTTCAAATGAAATAGCTAAAAAATTATTCCACCTTAATGTAATGGCTGACACATGAGTAAGATGGTGCCCTTTTCATTTCTTAATTTATAATTGTAAACATTAATTAAATTTATTTTATAACAATGCTTGAAATGTGATGTAGATAATCTAATACATTTCAATCTTAGGTCTGAATATTACACTTGGTTAAATCTATCCATATGATTAGGTCGTGATAAATAAGATATGGAATTTGGGAAAAAAGAAAGTAATATGCTCTTAAACTATCCAAACCCTAAAAAGAAAAGAAAACAAAGAACTTATATTTCTCTATCTATTATTATTGTTGCATAGGAGTGAGGTAGTAGTGATAGTCCTCAAGATTGCTTGCTCTACATAAACATTCAAGATTCACTGGATGCTAGTTAGAATAGAGAGCACCAAGAATATATTTTCATTCACTTGCTTCAAGTGTTGAAATAGTATAATTATTTATTATTATTAAACATATTTTAATTTGACAATATGTTCTCTTCTAGGTTGTGTTGAGCTTCAAAAACTAAGGCATTGAACCCTTCTCATGCTCCAACACAATATATGTTTCTCTTTTATTTCCTTCCATTTCATTATAATAAAAAAAAATTTAAAAAAGTGAATTTTCTTAATTTAACTTAATTTAATTTATTTCTTTCACATGTATCCATCACTTCTGCATGCCTCCAATGAAGGCGGATGTGCCCCACAACCCATGGTGCCACATCAACGTTCAATGGATAAAAAATATCTTCCATCATAGGTGGAATGCCTCAAGAATTTTAGTGTATCATAAAAGACTTTAGTGGGTATGCGTTGTTTCGTGACATTTTTTGGAATTACAGAATAGGGGTCAACTATGGAGTAAACTTCTTCTAAGACAAGTATGGATTTATTTGAAGCAATGTTATGAAAAGGTTTGTATTTTAGTAATCCATTTATTTTTATTAATTGGTTAATTCACTGGTATATACAACATTTAGGGGACAAAAACCATACCCAAACCTTCTTGTCGAGAATTAATTCTAGTTTTAGATTTAATAAAGGTGATTTACATACATTTTGAGTTACTCTTGTTATACATTATAGACCCAAATTTATCGTAAGATAAAATATGAATAGGTTTCAAGGAAGGGTTTACTTACAAAACATGAATTTAGGAGGGACAAATTTTGTCACTTAGCTTCCTATTGGTTACATGGATAAAGTATTCACCCCTCACTATACTAAATTAATAGTAGAATAATTTTTTCATTTTCCTCTATTACATGTTTAAATAGATCAAGTAACAATATATATACATATATATTTATTTGATTTTCATGCATACTCTTATTGTTTTTTTAATAGTAGTGTTAGTTGTTCTCATATACACAAAAAAGAAAGTATAATTAACTATTGTACAAGATCATTAGAGGAGATGATTTATTTTTCTGCAACATGTATGTGTGAACCCAAATACCATTAACTAATGGGGAAAGATCTCTCCACCCATCCTTTTTTGCTTCGTAAAGCCATATGAGGCTCTAGAAAAACCCTTGAGAAAGATAAAACACCAAAACCCATTTTTTACAGTTTGAACCATAGTCCAAAACCAATATTACATTTGTAGAATAGATTCACATAATCTCTATAAAATATAATTTTCAAAGACCAAATAAATTTGCACACGTTTGACTCATGAAAACTTACTAACACAATGAGATTTTTGATACACAAAAAATAATTTTCACAGTGTATTTCAATAAGAAAGAAAAGATAAATAACCTCCCATAGTATTATTAAGTTAGGAAATGTTATCTTTCCAACTATTCCATTCCTCTTCTTGATCTTCCATCCTCATTCTTTCCCAAAGATTTTGTGTAGCTCCCCCTTCCCTCTCTCCCCAAAAAAATAAAAATAAGAAAACCAACAAAGATAAAAAATCTAGAGACATGTAATCATAGAAGTCCTTTTCATTCCTACAAAAATAAATAATATTAAAATAGAACCCAAACTCCAATTTTCATCACCATAAGAAAAGAGAAATAAAAATGGGTCAAAACTCATTAATGAGATAAATTATGGCCTCCAAAGTATACCTATCCCTTAGGTAAATACCTAAGGTATTTAAAACCACCAAGGTAAATGAAAAAACAGCATCTTAAGACACTTTTAAACTAGCTAAAATGTGCAACATTAATTGAGTGAACCCTTAACCTCAAAACTAGTTCATATCCTATCACTTGATTTCCAAAGTCAATAAATTAAAAGAATAAAATAATATTAATATTGGTCCTTGAAATTGGAAGACAACTTAGACATATAGAAACCACCACATTGATTCCTTCCCTACAACACCAATTCACAACTTGAGACTTCAAGAAGGAATTATCTCCTTAGGGTTTTGGATGTCTCTCCTTTTTATCATTGGCATTTATTTAGTTGCATAAAGTCATAAAATTGATATATATATATATATATATATATATATATGTTCTCCACATATCGCATTAAAATCATTTCATCATTTAATAAGTAACAATCCTTATAACTTATGCTTTTCTTAATATTTTTATAGATTCAAATTCACCATCAAAGGAAATGAAAATATCAACCTTGTATTTGAAATTTAATTTATATATTTTATTTTCAACACTATTATTATTTAAACATTTTCTGGCATATATTAAATATATATAACTACAACCTGTACCATATGGTAGTGTCATAAATTATCACCCTTAACAATATCACACTAGGTTTGACACACTCTTAAGTGCATATACCTAATTACATATCTGATTTGTCTATTTAATTATCGATTTTGGAGAAATTGAATTAAATCCTTATTTATTCTAGACTTCTGAGGAGTTAAAAAGGACTAGAATAGGGTTCTCAACAACCCTATCCCACCTAATTAGGCCCTATATTTCAAATGTTACTGTCGACCTCAATATGTTTAAGAATTAAAAATCATCTATAGGCCTATCTTAATAATTAATGCAAAATGCGTTTAAACTCATACAAAGATAATTTATTTCCTCCATTTGAACATCTAAAAAATTAAATATATTTTTAAATCGTAAAGGAAAATAAAGAAACATCAAGAAAAAAGAATAAGCAAAAGATCTACAACAAAATTGTAGTCAATTACAAGTCTACAACACATCAACAAATTTATGTTGTAAGATGTTTAATGTTTATTATTATTATTATTATGTGCACTAACACATGGAATTTCTTCTATAATTTTCCTATTTATCCTTGTATGTGATGAGAAAAATGACTTAGCTCCAACAAGTATTTCAAATCCAACTAGTAAGTTCCACTTGTGTTCTTTATCATTCATCATTTATTTATTTTCCTTTCATCCCTTGAGAGAATACCCATATATAGCACAACCTTTATCCCCATGTCTATTTCTTAAGTTGCATGTCTAAATTTTATTGAAGTTGATTTGAGATATCAAGGTTTTAAAATCCCATTTCATGCATTCATGCACTACTTATCAAAAAATTATGGCAAGCTAATTATTCACATAGCACTAGTTGACTTCAAACATATGTTTTCACAGTCAAAGACCCTTGAATTCAACACTTCCTCACTAGGGCACCTAGTTCCCCTATCCTACTAGTTCAACATCAAATTTTAATGTCAAGTTATTCTCTATCTTCACTCTCCAAATATACTTCCTATTTTTGTGTTTTTTTTTCTAGTTTTTTCATATTCTATAATAGTTTATCACTTTGGTCTTAATTCACCTAGTTCAATATGTCTTCCAATCAATCATCACACCCACACACAACAAAAAGATGGACCAAAACCTCAACCAACCTATTTGCATCTCTCTATTGAGGATAACAACCAAATAGTGTCTCTTGGTTAGTTTTATGTCCCTCAATTTTTGTGGTGGAATGAGTGATTTAGGTTAGGGTGTCTAGTCTATATCCCCTTTCACCATATTACATTTTTGTGAACCCAACTTATATTATATTTTATAGTATTTTCTTATATAATTGTATACTTTCAAATTTGATCTACTTAATTAAGAAATTAAATTATTTGAATATCTCATTTTCATATGCAAATATTATATTTTTACATTAGAAAGCAAATAATTTTTAATATTTCTTTGCTTTTTTATTGTAAAACATAAAACCTAAAACCCCTTCTTCTAATGCATAATCAACATAACCATCTTGTCATTAGCTTTCTTCCACTTCTCTTCTATCCTTTTTTTCTTAAGAACATTCATGTGTCTTGAAAAAAGTATTTTATTTATGAGTTTCATGACCTAGTGTTCTATATCCAACACTCTTGTGAGACAAATTTATCGACCTATGGCTTGTCATGCTTTAATTAGCTCTAGTCTTGAGCTTTAGGTTTTAAACTCTTTTTCTCAAGGACCTACTACAGTAAAATCTCATTTTGATCCTACTCCCACTTCCAGTATACCAATGACTTATGGCCCAAAAACCCTTCATGAATACCTTGGATTTGAAAACTTTATGACTTATGTTCTTGAAGATAAACTCCAAAAACTAGACAAAGAATTGGCTAGTCTCCAACTATACTTGAGTAACGAGTATTTATGTAGATATGTTGTACCTATTATATAAATCCTTAGGATATAAATTAATGATTTAGAAGTTATAAAAATTCTATGCATCCTATCTCACATAGTGGATTCAAACAATATGAAAATAGCTAGTTGCATGAAAACTCTCAATAGTGTGTCTCCTCACACTCAAATTGGAACACAAGTGTCAACTCACATGATCACATATTATCTTCCTAATTTAACATTTTCAATCATAACCCATGCTACAAAATCTAGTAATAATAATAACACTAGTTTGGGGCTTTCATGCAATAATCAATATAACTTTGTTCCACCTTCCTCAAGCCCCAATTTACTTCTCAAAGTGTCAATCCACTCATTTCCCAACATGCTCCACAATTAACTTATCAAAATACCTATTAGTCATTCACACTCTATAAATTTCAAACCCCTTCAACAATTGATCCTATCATTAACCAACTTTTACAAAAAGTGAGTCGTTTGCAACAAAATATATACAATATGGGTCAAAAATCATTCCTAATCCAATTCTCTAATATACCTCACTCATATCCCATTATCAATTTCCATTCTAAAAACTCCAATTCCATAAAACATATAAACACCATATTTTGAGAAGTATAATGGAAAGGGTTTCCTAATAATCATGTATCATAATTTATCACATTATGTAGTGATTTCCTCTTAAAATATGCTCTCTTAGCCAATCTATTTCCTCTATCATTGAAATACATGGACTTGGATTGTTTTCTCCATTACCTAATCATTTGATTCACTCTTTCTCGTAACTGCTCAATCGGTTTCTTAAACACTTCTAAGCTAACATTGGATCCCAAGTCACATAAACTAATTTGGTTCATTGCAACTAAGGAGCGAAGGAAAAAGCGATTAATTTTACAAGGAGATATCAAGCACTCTACTCTCAAATATCATATTCATTTTTGGATGTTGATGTGTATCAATTTTTATTAGAAAATTATAACCACACATTTGGGATAAGATACTATTGATGTGATACCCTTAGTTTACACATATTTTCACGAATCTCCATGATTACCAGTTATTAATTAGCCAATATGAGGGTTCATCCTCATCTGCTCGTGTTGATCAATACACGGTTTCTTATACTTCCAATTATCAATAATTTAAGAAGTAAAGAAACTTTATCAAGATAAATTTTCTTTCTTCTAATAATAATAATATTCAAGAATAGGTTGTAATTACAACACATTTTGATATAGTCCCCTCTCCATTCAAACCAATGAATCACCAATTTTGGCAACACTTTGAATCCCTTCATTCCATCATGCTTGAATTACTTAACAATAATTTAGTTCAACTTCCACCTATTCATCCTATGGATATAGCCAAACCTTTAGCTCATTTTAACCCAAAATCCTTCTTTCAATATCATTGAGGATCTAGACATGATACCAAGTGATATATGTGTCTTAAGTGTCATGTTCAAGACCTCATTGATTTTAATTTCATATATGTGGTTGATGTGAATTATAAAGGGAATAAATCTATTGCACATCATAATGAAAACTTACAAATATACCAATCTATTACCTACCCATTCATCTAACCTTGTGAAATCATTTGTCAATACATTACCCACATCTATAAAATCTAATCATAAAGATAAACCATTGGATAATAGGTTTAATATGGTATATTTTCACCCTTTCTAAGAACAACCTAAACTCATTATAGATATTATTTTCACTTATATCAATGCCTCTATCCATGTACTTGGTTTTCTACTTTATACTACTGCTACAATTAATAAAAAACCCACACAGAGTACTCATTGATCTGGTATACTTAGTGAATGTAATCACATAAGAGTTTCATTATTTGCATGAATTGTACCAAGGAAAGTATGACCAATCAAAAATCTGAGCTAGAGCACATGATGGATCCACCCATCCACCCATTGGTACCTTAACACTTCATTTCTAGGCTATATCAAAAATCTTGGATGTTCCTTTTGCCATTATTCCTATATCAAATAAATTTCATGTCAAGTTCATTCATCCATGGCTTACTTCCATGAGTGTGGCCCTCTTTTTCATCTATAAATGCCTTAAATTTCTATTTAAAGGACTGTTAGGATTAGGTTCCATCCACCTTGTAAATCATATATCATATTGCATGGCTCCAACATCCTTACAAAGTGTCTCTAGCCACTTAGGGTGTATTGGGAAAATAATTTGTAATATTAAATTCTCACAAATTGTTTGTAATCTAGTCATAAAGGGGGATGGATCCACTAGCAATGGTAAAGGTGGTTTTTGGAAATAAATATTTAATATAGTTTTCCCCACATGTGGATGCCTAGAATGGGATAATAAAAGATAAAGGAAATTATAAATAAGTTTGAGTTGGGATTCTCCATGTGGGTTCTTAGATAGAGGCAACAAGTGTCACTTGGTTTTCCATAATTTATTACATTTAATGTAATGTGTATATTCTCAAGTTTGGGTGACCAAGTTGGAGGAAAAGTATTGGAGCTAAAATGGCATATTTTTGTATTTTTAGGAGGTAATCAAAAGTTTGAGGATATTTGGAATGAAGGGTCATCTGTGGGCGCTATATATGGTGCATTAAATGCCTTTGTAAGTCTTTAAATTCAACCTCTTGGATGTATAGTTAAGGATGAATAGTTGAATGTAGTGTTACTCTACAAGAAACAGGATGCGTTCAAGCATAAGGAGGTTGTTAATAGGTACACAGGTACTGCCATGTTGGAGGCAAAGAGGAAAATGAAAGTGGTTGTATTATAATCTAATTTATTTGATGATAATGCATACTTTTCGTCTCTTCTTGGTGGGGTTTTTTTTCACAAGGGTTTATCCATGTAAATCATGTGTTATGTGATTATCTTGTGCTGCTGATTTGTGCCTCATTGTTGCTATCTTATGCTGATATTATTCTTTATTTATTGTTGTTATAAGTTTATGTAAGGTAGTATTTATAAGCATGTTATGTTGGCTGATTTTTGGCATCATGAAGAAGATGGATCTAATCATGACATTTCCATATTAAGGAAACTTAATTTTTAGATTTTCATGTTGTTGTATTCCAAGCCTTGTATCTCATCCTTTGAATTCATATTTGGATAGAGATTTAATTTCACAACAAACAATATTGAACCTGTTTATTTCTCATCATTTTGTATTAGAGCTTATGGGTATTTGTTCCTTTTGATTTCTTAGCTTGGCAAGCTTGTGGGAATTTGTTAGAAGGAATTAGAGATTGTTATGGGGGTTTTGAGGTAGAAATGAATGTTGTGTGAGTTAAATTTTTATTTCAGATTCATGAAATGGAAGCCATGAATAGTGTTAATGTGATCTATGGTGGGCATTGGAAGTTATGACTATGGATCTTTATGCATTTTGCTATGTTTTGGTAACTTGGAGGTCTTTTTTGACAATATGTGTGTTTCCTCTTGTGTGGTGGTTGTGTTCCTTTACCTTGTGGTCATGTACAGTAAGAAGGTGTTCATGTTGGATGGGTAGAGATATCTTGGTTACATGGAGAAAAACTCTTGATTTGGACTACAAACTTGAGTGCTTATGTTGTCTTCATGGCTTTAGTCCTTAGCTACATGAAAGCATTGGAAGATAAGCCACTAACCTCTTTGTTAGTTCTGGATCTGATATGTTTCATACATTGTAATCTCATAGACAACTTGGTTTTTCCTATTGGGTTGTAGTTTAATCTTGTTTTTAGATATGGGTTTGTAGATCTATGTTTATTCCATTCTTCAAATGACATGTGTTTGTGTGAATTTCTAGATGGTTATATGGATTTCTCATTTATATAGATGTTTTTGCATGATTTACATGTTAATAAAATATGTGGTATGCAGATATGTGGTGGCTTGTTGGAGGATTATTATTTATCTGTGGTTACTCCTATGTGGGTTTTTTTGGAAAATCAGATCTAGCATTGATTTTGGTGTTTAAGTCTTGGAAATCCACATGTTATACTTGGTTATTTATATTTTGCATGTTACTAATGTGGGGTTAAATATTTTTTTAGTTATTTGAGATTGGAGCCCTGATTATGTATTTATCCTTCAAGAAGTTGCATATGTGCAAATTTTGGAAAAAAAATCAATGTAGATTCTTTTTGGTAGTCTATATTCTTGGTTACCATTATTGCATTGATATGCTTATTGTATTGGGAGATGGTTAATTGGAGTACCTGGTATATTTTTTTATTTTAATGTTTAGAAGTTGTTTATGGTGCATGAGAAGCTTTTTCCACTTTGAGTAGAGTGTTGGCAATGATAATGTTCATGATGGCATGTATAACTCAGTATTACTTTTAGTGGGAACATTATGTAGTTACATAATGTGTTCTATATTCTTTGTTTCAATATTTTGGTTCTAAGTTGTTGTTGTTATAGTGTGTAGCAAGATATGGATATTTGATTAGGAGATGGATTGTGTTTTGCAATGGTTGGTGTCATATGGGGCTCTTGGATTCTACCTTTAGATTGCAGTGAGAGTTATCAGATCTTTGGTTCTATTGACAAAGGATGTGTAACATTTATATCTTCTTGGTTTGGAGATTATGGTTGTACGTTACCTTTTGGGAGCTCATGGTGTTGATTTCTATGATTATGTTGGGGCCATGGAGGATCTTCAGTTAGGAGATGGTTATCACGATGTTTGGAGAGCTTGGTTACACAATTTAGTGGAATCTTTAGTAGTGATGTTGATTCATCATTTGATGATGGATGGTTACTTAATGTGATATCCTAGGAGGGGATGTCATATCATGATTTCATGATATGTTCCTGATTATATAGGTGGAACTTTGACAATGGTCTTCTTTTGTTTTCTTTGGTTTTGAATATTAATCATTTTCTTGTAGATTTATGATTTTATAGGGTTGCATTTGAAGTTGGCATGGATTCATTGGTGGATGCTCATGGAGACTAGAGAGACTTGGATAATACTAAAATATCTCTTATTGTGATCTGTAAGGATAATAGGTGTGGGTGTTCACCTACCTTTCTTAGGTAATTTGATATTGTCCTAGGGTCCCAAATTGGATTGAATATCAACCTCAAAGGTGACTCAATTCTCAATAGGGAAGGACATAGGAGGGGTTCTTCTAACAATTGAGGGGTTCACCACTAAGAAAAATCTTGGAAAATAAAAATAAGCATTCAACTCACAAAACCTAATAATGAAAGCTAAATTAATGATGCAAACAATAAAATAATGCAACAAAAAGTTAGGGTATGTGTACCTGGAAGTTCTTTAAATGCAATGAGGATTGTAGAAATGCAAAAATATTGTTAAAAAATTCTATGGAGGACTAAGACGCCCTTACTATTGTCTTAGTCTCGCTGCTATTTTTTAGGGAAAATGCGGATTCTTTGGATGTCAAAACCAGATCTGAAGGATTGTTTGAAAAATGACCTAAGGAGGACTAAGATGCCCTAGGTGGTGACTTTGTCCTGTTCTGAATTTTTGAAATCTTTGAATGTGATCCTGAGGTTCAAGGTCTGTTGAATATTCAAGATACTGAGAGGGGGGGTGAATCAATATCTTCTTAAACTTATTGAAAAACCATGATTACTTACTTTAATGCATAAAATAGAGAAGAGCAAGAACAAAGCATTAAACCACACAACATAAGAACACATTAATTTTTACGAGGAAAATCCAATCAAGGAAAAACCACGATGAGGATTAGCTCATAATATAT
>CM021108.1:176149701-176169371 GCA_007115665.2 Sequoiadendron giganteum
TGAATCATGTGTGAACTCAATAGATCTCCCATTGCCTCCATGTGTAATCTGATATATGGAAAGAAGGTTGTTCATGAAATGAGGAACACACAAGACATCCTAAAAAGTGTTATCCCCAAAACTAATAGACCCCTTCCCTATAACACTCATGTATGTATTTTTTCCCATCAAAATAGGAGACATAGTGCAAGGCTCAAAGGAAGTGAACATAGACTGTGAATAAGCCATATGATGAGATGATCCTGAATCTAGAAGCCATCTACCTAATCCATGACCTGAATAAGCACAAATAGCATGTCCCTTCATATTTGATGAAGTATGTAAACCAGCTGCTTCCCTGTCAGATTATTGTGAAGAAGAAGAATGAGCGGAAGATGATGATGTAGACATTCTAGAAGGTAAATCAATCTGATGTTTCTGAAGAATATTCTTTAGCTCATCAAAGTCCTTATAGCAACTATGTTTTGCACATCCTTCCCTCTTGCAATATACACATGTAACCTTCTCCTTCTTAAATGATTTCCCCTTAGAAGAGCAGGATGAATCTGAAGACTCATTCTACTGCTCATGAGATTTGGAATCCTTCTATTTATGTTTCTTGCCTTTTCTTGTAGAAGCCTTTTGATATTTGGGCTCCTATGATGCAATAAGTGCTTGTGATGGAGATGACTTCAACTTGCCAATGCTAGCCAGCTTGGCCTGCTCTCGAGTGAGAGAAGAAGAAAAATCATAAAATAAAGGCATAGTAAACCTAGTACCAAGAGCATCCCTAGTGGCGTAAAAGGTAGATACAAAAATTGAATAATTTGGTCCAAGCTTAGAAAGAATGGACAATATCAACTTAGAGCTCTTCTTTTGAATACCACACTCTGTCAACTGCAATCAAAGAGACTTGAGTTTTGTGAAGAACTCATGGATGATTTAAGCCAATAAGCTCATTCTCCAGCTGGAATCGTCTCATAGTATCCTGCTTCCCAAACAAAGACCCTAAAGTAGTCCAAATTTGATGGGGTGTAGTGAAAGACTCAACATGAAAAATAAGATCAAGAGAAATAGACAAACATAATGTACCAAAAGCCTGATCAGATCTATTAAACCAATTTCTCTTTTCAGCAGCACCTGTAGGTTCAAATTTTGTACCCATGGTCACTCTGTACAACCCTTTGTGCATCAAATGAATCTCCATTTGTTTTTTCCAACCAAAGTAGTTTAATGGAGTAAGGGGTGCAATATTATGTGAATCCATGATGAAAAAAAATAGTATATACTCTCAATGCAAAAAAAAACTCTCTTTGATCTTAGAAAAATAGCTTGAATTGCACATTTCCCAAGAAAATAACCAAGAAAGAAAAGTTGAGAGCTGGCAAAAAATCAGATACCTAGTAAACAATTCTAGAAAATTAGGTTTGAGATCTATGTAGAGGACTAATTTAGATTTCCTATGCCGTAATAATCACTAAAAAATGATACGTGAGTCAAAAGTTATGCCTCCCAGACTAAAAACAACTAGTTTTGAATTCAGAGGCCTGAAAAATAAAACTAGAGAAAAATATGGAAAAAATACTCTCACCACTGGAATAGGCTTAAAACCAGCTTTCTAATGGTATCTTGTTTTTGAAAAACAAACACTTTACACAAAAGTTACATCTAATTTCATGAAACTGCTCCAATTTGGCCAATCTAGCCTACAAGCAACCCTGGGGGCTAAAAAAAACAAGTCCTCGGTTGCCTAGGCGGACCATGGGGCTGGTGGTTGGGAGCTGGGGCAAAGCCTCTAGTCACCCATGTGATCATGGGCTGGGGCTGGAGCGGTCATCGGGGTTGGGCGCTTAGTGCCTGGTCCTCAATGGAATTACACGGTGGAGGGTTGAAGCCTACGGGGGCTGGCTGAGGGCCGATGATAGTTTGGAGGCATGTTAGATGGTGGTGGCCACTAGGTGGCACTATGGTGGCTACTTGGTGGCTGACAAGTGGCCGCTTGGTGGTGCTTGATTTTACACTTGTAGCACTTCCTACGTTTAAAAAGAACGCATGTTTTTTTATTTATTTATTTTAATTTTGCCTTGGAGTGCATGCTGGGGAGGTCGTACGACTTCCTTGGCAATTTTTTTTGCCTTTTTTACAACTTCTCATAAATTGACCAAATGACAGGCATTCCTAGGGTTTTTGGCCACTGTGAACACGATGGTGATCTTTGTTTGGGCCCAATATTCCCCCAAAAAATTGTTACCCCCAGATCTTGCACTTAAAAATTCACTATAAGGCAATATCCTTCAAAAAATGAATAGGAAGTTGTAGATCTAAAGCTTTGATACCATGTTGAAGTTTATAAACCAACCTCACAAACCCCAATGAACACCTACAAGTAAATAACCTGTTACAAAGAAAAGATATCCAAAACAACAAACATGCTCTGCAAGCCTTAAGCAAAAAATGCATTAAAGATAATGAATAATTACAATGAGATCAATCCTTAAGAAGGGAGATCAAAACCTAAAAGGAAACCCTAGTGTGCACACTTAATAATTAGTAAATAATTAATTATTAATGTGCCTAATTTTAGCTTAAGTAAATTTAAAGTGATAAGTGACTTAATTAATTAACCAATATGATTAAATTAATTAAGTGAAATAACTTATTACTCTAACAACTACTCTAGGATATACATTTTTTTGTGTCACTAGTATCTATTAAAATTGAAATGGGAGTACCCGACAAAGTACCTAAAAATTCTACTACAATAATCTGGTACTCCACTTGTTGATTGTTCACTGCAGCATGAATCCTTTGCTGAAATGCAACTCACAGAGGTGGAATAGGGTTCCCATGTTGTTGTGACCCTGCTAGTTTGTTGGGTCATTGTCTTGCAAAGTGATTTCAACTACATGTAAAAAATATTTTCATTGGTCCCCTCTTTTATGCAGGTCTTCAAAAATTACAATCATTTCCACTAGCATTATTATTAATTTTTTGTTCAAATTGTTTCCCCTATGATCTCTCCTTGGTTCATTCAAATTATTTTGGGGCCCCTTGTCCCCTTGCTTTTTGAAACTATTCCCTTCACTAGGCTTCTTAGAAGATTAATTGGCCTGCATCTAATTAAAATTATTTTGATTCTTTTTTCAGTGGTTTGAGATAGACTTAAGCCTTTGTTCCTACTTAATGGCTTTTTCGTATGCCAATTCCATGGTAGCTAGACCATGCATGTCTACTTTGAAGCATTTTTTTTCCTTTGAACATTTTTTGGTTTCCAACCCTTGCTTCCTTTCCACTTTGGGATGAATCTACGCCTAAAGGATGAAGACTACTTTCACATAAAGGTGTGTAATGCACCACCTGGTGGTTGAACGACTTTATATATATCATTAACCTTTCAGGCTTGAACCAAGACACGTGTCGGCTTGGCAGGGATTTTCTTTAAAACTATTCTCATAAAATTTGAAATTGCTCACTCACTTGACATGTCTTCTATTTCTTCTCATAGTCTATATCTTCCATGGAGAGATCTTTTGGGTCAATTTTTTTTTGGAGAGTGCAGAGGATATCCTACTTGTATGGTGGAACCTTCGAGTTAGCATCCTCATTCTTCAAAGCTAATCGATGAGATTTTTTTAGGCTATGCTAAAATTTTATTGTATTTGAATAGTGTATCTTCGCAAAATATCTAGAAACATTAATGAAGCAGTTGATACTTTATGAGAAAATATTACTATGATCTAATCAAGATCTAAGATCATATTGTGAGCTATTAGATTCAGGAACTTGGTAGTTTCTTCTTCTAGATTGTTTGTGGTGGTGTCCTCTTCTTTTAGCTATAAATAAGGGTTGGTGGCAGTAAAAAAAAATCTAGAGTTCCTTCAAAATCCTTTCGAAAAAAGGAGGTTTTTATAGAATATTGTTTAATTTATTTGGCATGATGTATTTGTTTATACTATCATCATATTGGCATCCAAACTTTGTTAAGTTTATAAATCTTAAGAAAATGATCTATTTGGAAGAAAATCTTTGGGATTGTGCTTTTCATGGCCTTTGTCAAGATTCCTTTTTTATATTTTGATCATGTAGAGAACATTGTGTTAAAACCTTAAATTTATATTCTAGATAATTATTTTACATGATGTTAGATTCTATGTTTTATGCCATCTTCCAGAAATTGGACCATGTCCATTATACTCTTTCATTTTCTGTAAAGAATATGCCATTTTTCATATTATGTTGTAAAGGAGGAAGGATTCTGTAAATATTTGAATATTCTTGTTAATCTTTAGGGTTTTCTTATATCAATTTGGACCTTAATGGATGCTTCCCATCAGGAGATTTGAAAGACTACATTTTTCTTTCTCTAGCCTTTGCTACTCGTTATCTTCCCAATAATGAAGGGTCTATCACATTTTGTGTCTATATTATAATTTGTAAGAAATAGTTGAGCTTAAAAATGTTGTTAAAGCTTTGGTACATTGCCATCTTTATGTTTTCTTTGCATTTATTTCTACCCCTTTTCCCAAACACAAAGAAGAGCTAGATCTCTTTAAAAATCCCAGAGATTATTCAGTGAGGTGCAAAACGGTCCTCTGCTCATTGAATTTTCCTTAAGGCTATTTGGAGAGGCACAAGCTTTAATGATCAACAATTTATTTTTTGGCATTCACGCCACTCAGTGGGACTCAAAATTTTTCAAACATCTGATTAGAAGTTAGAAATATTTCTTAAATCAAACCAAGAAAAGAGGCTAGAAATTTCATGCCCAAAGTTCAAACAAGAGCATCTTCTAGAGGTCATTTTGAGTACTCCTAGTTACCTGCTTCAACACCTAGGAGGAGAATACTTATAGGTTTGATATAACCTATAAGAAGTAATTGGGTTAGAAGTGTTAGTCTAATTTCTAGAGCTTATCAACTCCACCAGGAAGTTGAACCTTCCAAATTAGAAAACCCATCTACCCTATCCATAAGAATATATTTACAATGACTCAAATAAGTTATCCCACTCCTAGAAATTTTATAACCTAGGATAGTGGTAGCTCACAAAAACCACCCATGTCCCCAGATTTATGGCTTTCCATACTCAGCAATTCTCTGAAGCTAATCCTGAAGTTCTCTAGGGAGGATTTTAAGATCCCTTCCGAACATCTCCAAGATATAGCAGAGGTATGCAGAGTATATAACATCATGGAAGAGAATGTTTCTCTCATGTTGTTGGTCACATCTTTCAAAGGAAAGGCCCTAGAATAGTATAGGTATTTGGATTTCGGTTCTATCCATTCTTGGGATCAACTTGAAGAGAATTTTTTTGAGTGCTTCTCAAAATAAGGAGATCTATCCTCTTTGTTGCAACAATTAATCACCATCAAGAGGGCCCCACAAGAGACCATGAGCGACTTCAATAATAGGTTCTACAAAACCTAAAAAAGGATTACTATGCGTGTTAGGCCTTTGGTCGCTATGGCGTTCATGTTTTATCTAAAGTATTTCAATTTAGACATCACAATCATGGTATAGTCTATGGGAAGAGATACCCTTCACGACCCATACAATCTGTCTATGCATATAGAAAATAGTTTTATCAATGCCAGGAAGCTTCCACTATATCCGTCGATGCCCATGTTTACGAAAATATCTGGTATCCCCCAGGAAGATGATGTAGAGTAGGGGTGGAGGTCTTCAATTCAATCACAATTGAACAACTTCTCAACTATGAAACCCTAACCAGGTCCTTTTCTCCCAAAACTTTCAACTCTCCTTATAATACTCCAAATAGTGGTTTTTCTTCATATATTTTAGAGAAGGCCTCAAACCCAAACAAAAAATATCATTTTAGGTACCCTTTATGCCCTTTTGAAATATATTAGAAACATAGATAGGGTTGTTTTGTAACAACACCCTCCAATTTGGTCTACTATGTAGAAAATAGGTCTAGTTAGCCCTATTTTCCAAAGAAACTATGTGAAATATTTCCTCCAATCTATGAAACTCCATTCCAAGGCTCTCCTCAAGTCACATGGGTCTGAAAATACAAATTTTATCAACTGGAACATTCCCAAGTTCATCTATCATCAAAACCTTATGTCTAACCTACACTCATAAGCCTAATACATAGAGATATTAGGCTAGGGCTCGCTCAAACTCTTCCCTACCTCCATTCATGACATCTACAAGCCCTAAAAACATGAAAATCAATCTAAATACTCCCATTCCACTTATTTGTAGAATTTTCCACTAATGGAATGGTTCAATATTTCATTTTTTCACTCAAACCCTCATAACTAGGCTTTTCCTATCTATTTTCAGTAAAAACCATCTAACTCTCTTCAAACTTGATTAAAGTGAATGAAATAAACTAAAAATGTTAGAGGATTGAACACTCTATCAATTCAAAAAAAAAATTCATCATTCCTAGGCTGTATAGGCTATACAAATTTTCTATAGCAGCAATAAAGCAATGGAAAACGTAACAAAACAAAGATTTATTATTGTTTGATCACCAATTACAACTCCAGAACCTTTCCTCAAGTTTTCTTAGGAATATTTTAAAAAATTAAACAATAATCAAACATTCCAAATTGACTTTTGAAGATTTGACTCTTCAACTTCCACCAAAACTCAAAAATGTAAAGTTGTTATGCAACTTTTGCAACTTTTACAAAACTTGACATATTTTAACAAAGTTGACCCCACATGACCAAAACATACCTAGAACATGAAATATGGCATCAATACACCTTATTACACATAAAACATGACTTACATCACCAAACCCAACACTTAGCAGAATTGACAACTTTTCAGGATATGGGTGCCCCTGCACCATACACCCGAGGAGAACAAAATTTCAAGGTCCACTTGAGATTAGATTTGAAACTGTGAATCCATTCTTCTTCATTTCTTCCTTTTTTATTCAGGTGGCATCCTCCATTGGAAGACCTTTCCACTTCACCAAATACCCACTATACACCTTGTTCCTTGTTCTCTTTGTTTCTTTTGTGTCCAAAATGCATTCAAGCTTCAATGGTTGACTTGGTGGTAAGTCAAACCAATCTTCATCTAGAAATCCTGATGTACCTACATATTAATCTACAATCACACATCCTTTAAAAGGATATAGGTCAAAAACATTGAAAAATGGAGATATAGCAACTCCAGGAGGGAGTTCTATCTCATAGGCATTCACTCAAAATTTGTGGACCACCCTACATGGCTCAATATTCTTCATCTGCAGCTTTGAATACTTTCCTTTCAATATCCTTTCCTTCCTCAAATGTGCTAAGACCAAGTCCCACACTTTGAAATGAACCTCTCTCATTTTCAAATCTACATGTTTCTTGTATTTATCCACACTCTTTTTAAGGTTCTCCCTAACTTGTTGATGTATGTCCTTCATAGCCACTACAAACGCTTCTCCTTTAGCACTCCTTCTCTCCATACCACTCAAATCCCTGATTTCAAATACTCCCCTTAGCTGCAATCCATATACAATCTCAAATGGGATTTTTACAATACTTCTATTGATAAAGTCATTATATGCAAACTCATCTTGGGGAAGAATGAGATCCCATTGTTTTGAATGATCTTTTGTGAAACATCTAAGAAGATTCCCAAGAATTCTATTGAAAACTTCAATCTACCTATCTATTTTTGGATGATAGGCAAAGCTAAAGGTCAAGTTTGTTCCCAATTTCTTCAAAAGGGTTCTCCAAAAGTGACCCACAAATTTACTATCCCGTTCAAAAACAATTGTGAATGGTAATCCATGAATCCTAACCACCTCCTTTTAAATTAACCCTACAATGTAAGAGGCATCATTTGTGCGTCTACATGGTATTAAATGTGCGATTTTGCTAAACTGTTCTACAAAAACAAACACACTATCAAAGCCTCTCTGAGTTTTGGGCAGCCCCAACACAAAATCCATGTTGATGGATTCCGATGGCATATTTGGGATTGGAAATGGCTGATAAAGACGTGAATTTGTACTAAAACCCTTTTCTTTTTGGAAAAAAACACACTTTTCAACAAATTTTCTAATATCACTTTGCATCTTGGGCTAATATTAATACCTTCTTACCTATTCCAAGGTTTTATCTGCACCAAAATTACCCCCTAAGCTGCCACAATGCTTCTCTTTAATTAGATTAATCCTCATAGAGCATTTGGGAATACACAACTGAGCACCCTTAAACAATAATCCTTTTTGAATCAAGAAATCATAATTGTCTTCATGAAATGTACCATTAAATTGAATGCAAGAAGTATAGATATCTTTGAAATCATCTCCTTCATACATACCTTTCAAAGAATCGATACCTACACTTTGAAGCTGAATTTATTGAACCATCAAATCCCTCCTATTGAGTGCATCTGCCACCTTATTTGACTTTCCTTTCTTATGCTTTAAGGTAAAAGTATACTCCTGCAAGTACTCAACCCATTTCACATGCCTATGGCTAAGATTTTATTGACTATTCAGAAATTTCAATGCATGATTGCTAGTAGACACTATAAACTCTTTAGGGAGTAAGTAATGTCTCCATTTTCTTAGTGCTTCTACCATGGAATACACCTCATGGTCATAAGAGGAATACTTTCTCTTTGCTTCATTCAACCTTTCACTAAAGAATGCAATCAGTCTATTTTCTTAGCTCATGAAAAATCCTATAGCTTGATTGCTTGCATCACATTCTATGGTGAAAACCTTGTCAAAACTTGGAAAAGACAATATAGGTTGTTTAGACACTCTCTTCTTCAAATACTGAAAACTTTTATCAGGCTCTTTATTCCACAGAAATTTCTTTCTTTTATGACCCTTGAAGGTCTCAATCATAGGAGCACAAATGTGACTAAAACCCTTTATAAAATTTCTATAAAAATATTCTATGCCATAATTATTCTTACCTTAGCCCCTAACTTTGGTGTAGGCCAATTTAAAATATCATCCACCTTACTAGAATCCATCTTCAAACCACCATTAGTCACCACAAATCCAAGGTAGACCAACTATGTTTTCAAAAACTCACACTTCTTCAAGTTTATCATCAACTTTCCCTCATGTAGCTTCTTCAAAACCATATCTAAATGCTTCAGATGTTCCTCCTTACTCTTACTTAAGACAATAATATCATCTAGATACACAACAACAAACTTACCTATGAAGGGTTTGAGCACCTCATTCATCAAGCGCATAAAGGTACTAGGAGCATTTGACATGGAAAAAGGCATCAAAATACATTCATATAAGCCTTCATTAGTTTTAAAAGTTGTTTTGCACTCATCACCAGGTCTGATTCTAATCCTATGATATCCACTTTTAAGATTGATCAAGTAGAAAAATACTTTGCACCCCGAAACAATCCATTATATCTTGAATTCTTGGAATAGGAAATATGTCCCTTATAGTAATATTATTGATGGCCCTTGAGTCAGTGCACATCCTACACTCTCCACCCTTCTCAAGTGCTAGGACTGATGGGACAACACAAGGACTCAAGCATTCCCTAATCAACCCCTTGTCAAGAAGTTCTTGCACTTGTCTCTTTATTTCCTCATTTTCTTGAGGAGTCATTTTGTAAGCAATCTTTCTGGGAAAGCTAGCTCCTAGAATGAAGTCTATTTGATGGCTAATTTCTCTCATAGGTGGAAATTCATTAGGTATCTCATCTACAACAATATTAGCATATGGCTCCAACAATTATTTTACCTCGAAAGGAAATTCTTCCTTCTTCTTGTCTACTTCTATGACAGATTTAGGCCTTACTATGACTACATATCCCATGTTCCCTTCCTCCAAGTACTTTAGGAACTCCTTCTCCTTTACTATCATCACACTAGGGCTTTCATGTGCAACTTTATCATCATCTTGTAGAGGTGTGAGGGTGAATGAGATCCCATCCTTTTCAATCATATAGGTATTTTTCTATCCATCATGTTTTTCTTTTCTATCATACTACTATGATCTTCCTAACAATAGATGACAAACATCCATTGGGATGATGTCAAAAAATATCTTATCTTTATACCCTCCAATATTCAATTCAACCCATGTTTTCTCATTAACTAGGACTTGTTGACCTTATTCAACTAGGCATCCTTGTAAGGATTGGGGGTGCAGGATTATTTTCATCTTTAACTTTTCAACCATCTCTAAAGAAACCAAATTATTTGTGGAACTGGAATCAATAAAAAATTTACACACCTTACCTTGAGATTTGCAAGTAGTCCTAAATATATATTTTCTTTGTGGAGGCTCTTTCACCATAGGGACTTTGATTATTGTTCTTTTTATCATCAAGGATTCTCCTATTTCTGGAGCAACATGCTGAGATGGAGAGTCGACATTGGCATTATCTTCCTCTTCCACCAATTGTGTTCTTCTTTCACCACCATGTGAAGTAGAAGGTTGTTTATCCAAGAATTTCCATGCTTGATGGCCAAACTGATTATAGTGATAGAATCTTCTTGAGAATGTATTTGATCCTCTACCTTGTCCACCAAATCTACCTTTGTTATTTGATCTTCTACCTCTGAAACCACCTCTAGATTCTAAGCCTTGATATTGATTACCACTTGTCTCACCTTGTGCTTTTTGAGTTTTTCATCTTCCTCCAAAGGTTCCTCTACCCCTGAAGCTTATTCCTCTATGTCTACTTTGTTTCTCCTACCTTCTCTTCAACCTTTCTTCTTCCTTGACTCTCATTTGAAAACATTCTTCCACTGATTTAGGAGTCATCAAATTTATCTCATCTTTTATGTTGAACCTTAACCCATTTAGGTACCTTGCTAATTTTTATAGCTCATCCTCATTATGGCCTTCTCTAATGCTTAATTTATGAAACTCATTTGTATAATCCATGACATCCATCTCGTTTTGTTTGAGATTTTGTATCCTTTTATATATTTTAATTGCATAGTCACCTGGTAGAAATTGGCTCTTGATTTTAGCCACCATTCTGTCCCATGAACCTATTTTTGACCTACTCTTCTTCACCCTCTCCTCCTACACATAATTCCACCATGTTAGCATAGCACCTTTCAATTTTTTTTTGGAAAATTCCACCTTCTCTTCAACAACTACCTCCTCATACTCAAAATAGTTTTCAAATGCATCAATCCAACCTATCACTTCTTCACTATCGATCTTCCCACTATACACGGGAAATTCCATAATCACCTTAGGATTGTCTCCTTTGATAGTCTTCAAAATAATAACCATTCTTAATTCATTAGTGTCCAATTCTTCCTCATCTTGGACTCCTCTTTGAGGGTTTTCATTCTCATCCTCTTCCTCTTCCTCTTTGTAACTTTTGTCTCTAGTGACCATACCTCTCCTTTGGTTTCATTCAAGTGCTGCAATTCTATCTAGGACATCATCATGAGACTAATTTACCTATCTCAACTCCTTGGCATGCTTTTATTTCAACTCTCTTACTTCTCTGGCCATTACACTACTTTTCGGAGGCATATTTCCTTCTTTCAAACTCAAATTTTCTTTCCTTTAATCAGACCTATTCTTTGATACCAATTTATAAAAAGTAAGGGTGTAGGTCTTCAATTCAATCACAATTGAAAAAATTCTCAATTATAAAACCCTAACAAAAGTCCTTTTCTCCCAAAACCTTCAACTCTCCTTGTATTACTCCAAATAGTGGTTTTTCTTTGTATCATTTAGAGAAGGCCTCAAACCTAGACAGAAAATATCATTTCAAGTACCCTTTATGCCCTTTTGAAATATATCAAAAACTTAGATAGGGTTGTTTTGTAACAACAATCTCCAATTTGGTCTGCTACACAACAAATATGCCTAATTAGCCCTATTTTCCAAAGCAACTATGTGAAATATTTCCTCCAATCTATCAAAATCAATTCCAAGGATCTCCTCAAGTCACATGGGGTCTGAAACTACAAATTTTATCAGCTGGAACATTCCCAAATTCATCTATCATCAAAACCTTACGTCTAACCTACACTCCTAAGCCTAATACATAAATATATTAGGCTAGGGCTCGCTCAAACTCTACCCTACCTCCATTCCTTGCATCTAGAATCCCTAAAAATATGAAAAGAACCCTAACTAATTCCATTCCACCGATTTTCAGAATTTTCCACTTGTGGAATGGTTCAATATTTCATTTTTTCACTCAAACCCTCTTAACTAGGGTTTTCTTGACTGTGAAACGTAAAAACCCTCTAATTCTCTTCAAACTTGATTAAAGTGAATGAAGTAAACTTAAAATGTTAGAAGATTCAATACTCTATCAATTCAAATCAGTTTTGCATCATTCCTAGGCCATACAAATTTTCTATAGCAGCAATAAAGCAACAAAGAACACAACAAAACAAATATTTCTTATTGTTTGATAACCAATTACATCTCCAGAACCTTGCCTTGAGTTTTCCCAGGCATAGTTAAACATTTTCAAACCATACTCAAATGTTCCAAACTGAATTTTGAATATATGACTCTTCAACTTCCACCAAAGCTCAGAAATGCAAAGTTGTTATGCAACTTTTATAACTTTTACAAAGCTTGACATCTTTTAACAAAGTTGACCCTACATGACCAAAACTAACTTGGAACATGAAATATGGTATCAATAGACATTATTACAAACAAAACATGACTTACATCACCAAAACCAACACTTAGTAGGATTGACAACTTTCCACGACATGTGTGCCCCTACACTAGAAGAAGTAAATCTTAACACCTCCACTCCACAAATGAGCATGTCAGCTACACCACCTTCCATGTATGTATACCTAGGAGGACAACCCAGCATGTTGGGCTCTTCTTCATTAGTAGTGGATGTAAATGATATGAAGAACCTCATGCAGTCCTTCATGAACAAGCTAGTTCTCATCTGATGATAGAAAGCAGTAGCTTCGAAGCCTCCCACATAGACCTATCAAGGAGGAAGGCCATCTTATCAAAAAAACACATATCAAGGAGCTCTAAAATGAGGAGATTAGTAACTAATTCCTCAAAATTAGATAATTCCAATCACTATGCCATTTCAAATTGTCAGAAATAGTTTGAGCAAAGATTTGGTCCCAGGCCAAAACAATTGGGCGAAAGATGGGAACATGTGGTGCTTCCCATGTAATGATAGCTATATGACCTGAAACTATCCAAGGGTAAATCTTTAGTAGAAGATAGTGGAGAAAACAAGTGAAGGCATGTTTACAAACATGGAAGAATATTTGTCTCCTAGTATGGAGAATGCCCACTTTAGAGTGAAAACACAAGGGATGTCTTTAGAGAAAGAGAGATATATCGCCAAAACAAGTTCTTTTTTATTGGATGGAGGAAGAATATGCAATATTTGCAAATGATGTTTTGATGACTAGTGCCTCACAAGTATAGTCAGACTATAAAACAAGGTCCAAAAGAAGGATCTCACTAGATAATACATGCAATGAGCTCCACAACATCCACAACCACAACAATTGCAAGTGGAGCAAGTCTCGGAGGTCCGACCCACTCAAAAATCACAAGCTCCACCTTACCAGAGAAATAGGTGAATAAATCACTGAGTTCATTCACATTAGATCAACCTCTCTCAAGGACAAGAGAAATACCATCATTTAAACCTAACGTCCTGATAATTAGAATGCTTAGCATGGTAAAAAAATTGAAGATGGTGCCTGCTAATGTGTCTCTACAAGACATTATATCCATTCCAGAATAGAAGATGTTTCTCTAGGAGGCATTAAAGAAAGAGGAACAAATACCATAGATAAATGCAATCCCATTGCACAATCAATATAGAGAAAAGGAGCCCATGTCAGACCCTAGATCTTTGAGAGCCAAATCATACTTAAATTTTATAGACAATGCAAACATGAAAGATGTAAGAAAACCAAATCCTGCACCTTTCTTTTTAACACTTATTGTGAGAGATACACTTTTACACAATAACATGATTGATTTGGGAGCTAGTAATATAGTCATGCCTAAGCAAGTGGTTTATGCCCTAAAACTTAAGTATGAGCCTCTTGAGAAAGGGATTATGCAATTAGATGAGAAGAAAGTCCTAACCATCAGTCGCATCAAGGATCTGTATTTGACCCTCTTCTCAAGTCCAAGCCAAACTGTCACACAAGAAGTAGTCATGATAGACATCCCCTAGTATTTGGGATGTTTCTGTCAAGGGAATTTATAACAAAGCTTAGCAGATATCTAGTGCTTGATTGGTCTCATTTAATACTACAAAAAAATCAAAGGAAAAAGATGAAGATCCTATCTGAATCTTTGCATCATGAACATATAACCAACAATGTAGTTATGTGCTTTAAAGTAGTGTATACCTCCTTCTCAAAAAGGGAGATGTATTGCATAGAAATGTTAGAAGATGACGAGGACACAAGTGATCAAACCCCTAAAGAGGAGGTCCTCCTCAATCAATTTATCGATTCCAACCCATTCGAGAACTTCCATGCTACCAAATTGGGCACCTATGTGATCTTCAATGATGACTAATTCTTCCCAAAATTGGTAAAGGAGTAAGAAGAGCCTAGAATAATGGGAAAAAACTTTCTATGGACATTATACTTCGATGGTGCCATATGCATGATGAGTTCTAGAGCAGGCATCTGACTTGTATCTTCGAGTGGATCAAAGACCCTCAAAGCTTTCCGCTTCCAATTCCCATGCTCAAATAATGATGCAGAGTATGAAGCTTTGGTCCATGGTTTGTTTCTTGCATAATGGATGGCCATGAAGAGAGTACAAGTGTTCAGAGCTTCAGAGTTGGTTGTAAGCCAAGTGCACAAAAAAGAAGCTACAAAAATATAAGAATGAGGTCTTACAAACATAGAATATGGGATTTGATCGAGAGATTTGAAGTTTTTAACATACAGGTTATCCCATGATCCTAAAATTCCATCATAGATCAAATGGATTCAATTGGTTTACATTTTGATCCAACTCCCTAATCAAAAAGAAAACATAATGTAGTGCATACGATCATCCAACCGTTAATTCTCGACAATGATTAGAACTAGTAGCTTTTTGAGGATGACGTGCAGTATGCTGATTTTTTACAAAATTTAGGAAAATCTTTCAATCATGCAAAGTTTGAAGCTAGAGGAGTTATAGAGGAACAAGTGATCCGATTAAAAGGAAATAAGCTCTTGCAAGGATTGATTTCTCTCCAAAATCTCTTTGACTAAAAAGATGCAAGGAATAGCAAACAAAGATTCACTATTGATGTAATTTAAGACTATAAAGATCTCAATGTCGGGAATGACAAAAAGCTAAAAGTCAAAAGAGACATCCCATAGAAGGATAAAGAAAGACTCAAAGGACTATCTTCTAGATACAACAGGGTCATAGCTTGGACCTACAATTATCTTAAAGGATATGATTTGGGCATAATTTAGCATACTATTGACTCGGCCAAAGGCTCGAAGCGTGTTTTATAGAAACAAAGGCCGGTAAATCCAAAAGTCAAGGCACTAGTGGTACAAGAGCTTACCAAAATAACCAAATCAAGAATCATATACCCAATCAAAAATTCCACCTAGGTATCCAATCTTATACCAATGCAGAAAAAGAATGGTGATATTTGGCTCTACATGGATTTCAGGAACTTGGACAAAGGCCTTGTTAAGAGATCACTACCCTTTGCCCTCAATGGAGTAGAATCTATAAACCATGGCTAGATCAGAAAATTTGTCACTAATCGATGGTTTTTTGGGGTATAATTAGGTCTATGTGGAGGAAGAAGACCAACACAAAATAACATTCACCACCAAATGGGGAATTTTCAAATACTCAAAATGCTATTCAAACTCTCTAACGTTGGTGCCACCTTTCAGTGAGTAGTGGATATTTCCTTCAAGGGGTTGATTAGTCAAATCATCACAATACATCATGATGACTTGACTACTTTTTCAAAATCAAAAGATGATTATTTCAATCATCTAGAAAATGTCTTCTATAAGTGTCAATAGTTTTGGATTACCCTAAATCGAAAGAAATGTGTTTTTCCAGGGTGCCACAAGGAAATCTATTGGGTTTTTTGGTATCAAAAGAAGAAATAGCCATAGAGCCCAAAAGGGTGAAAGCTATAATAGAGCTATCACTACCAGTCAACCAAAAGGGGCTACAATCCTTTCTGGGAAAAATCATTTTTTTCAACCGATTCATTTTAGACTTCAAAAGCATCACGAGACCTATTATATTGATGTTAAAAAATAATTTAGTGTTTAAATGGACTCTTGAAGGAAAGCTGGATTTCAAGAATATAAATGAAACCATCTTTATAGCCCCAGTGTTAGCTAACCTAGACTTCTCTAAGGATTTCTTTCTCTACGTCTACAATGAACAACACAACATAGGAATCAGAAGGATGAATAGGGAATCGAAGAACATCCCATCACATTCCACTCTAGGACTCTCAAAGGATATGAAACCAGGTACACTTTTGTCAAGAAATAGGCCTTTTCTATTGTGAAAAGCCTCAAGAAATTATGACACCTAGTATCATCCAATAGAATCACCATCCTCGTCACCCATCCTAGTGTTTGGGAATACATCACTGAAGGTGAAATAACTAAACAAAGGACCAAATGGATCACTACAATCCTGGAATATTATGTATAAATCCAACCAACCAAGTTGGTTCAGTGAAGAGGTTTTTGTGAATACCTTGCATGGGAATTAAGCCCCTTGGCGGAAGAAGAAACCAACTAGGTCTATACAAATTAGTTTGAATCTAACGAGTCGTGGGTAGTTAATCAGATATGATTTATGCAAAAGGGGTAGTACTCGACCAACATTCCACCTCATAAAAGATGCTAATACCGACTACAAAGCACCAAATATGTATTAATTGAGGGGATTTTATTTAAAATATATTATGATGGCATCTTACTCCATTTCTTAGATAAGCCATGGGCAGAAAGAGTTTTAAATGAATTCCATACCAATATTGAGGGTAGACACTTCTCTACCAATACCAATACTTTCAAGATAATACGAGAAGGATATTATTAGCCTTCCATGTTCTCTGAGGTGTGCCACCTAGTGAGAAAGTGTACTCAGTGCTAATATTTCATGGGCAAGCAGAAGAACTCCACCATGCCATTGAGTTCCATTGTGACTAAGGAACCCTTTTCCCAATATGGTTTAGATTTTTTCAAGATGATTAATCCCATATCCAACGTAGGCCATAAGTGGATACTTATGATGATTGATTATTTTAGTAGATGGACAAAGGTCGTTTCTCTACAAAAAATGTTAATTTTCTTGAGTTAGTGGCAAGGTTCAATTCACCTAAAACCATCATATATGATAACACATAAGGCTTTGTAGGCTCTAGGATGTCAGACTTCACTCTCCAACATGGGGTCTACCTATAATTGAGGATTTATTCTGCAAGATCAAATTGTTAGCAACATACAATGTATATTAAATCAAATCCAAAAATATCAATAGAATGCATAGGAATGAATAAAAGAAATAGATGAAATGAACTCACCAATTCCTTTATCCTCCATGACTGATTTATATTGTACCTTCTATCTTGTCTAAAATGCAAAGTATGCCCTCAGATTTGATGAGAAAACTTATACGCTATGGACTAGTCCTAAGCCAAGTGTTGAAGGATTTCCTATTAAGCTATGCAAAATAAATTAAATTCTAAAGGCAAGCAACTAAAATGACACAAGATTAAATTCTAAGATGCAAGATTAAGAGATGAAAGATTCAAGATTAAATTTAGAGATTAAGCGATATTAAGAGATGTTGAAATGAGAATAAAATTGATATTTGATAGAAAATGCAATTTTGGATGGAGGGATGAGATTGAAGATTGAGAAATGCCCTAGAATCAATGGTCAAGATTCAAAATGGAAACTTTCAATCAGGGTTAGGGTAATATTCCAAAATGAGTGGACAAGATTTAATTTAAGAAATTGAATCAAGGATGGAGAATAAACGTGATAGTGAGATGAAAATTAGTAAAAATCAAAACATAAAGATGAACAAGAAGATGAGATTTAGAAAATCAGTAATTTTAGTAATTACTTGATTTGTAGAAGAATATTACCATTTTGAATTAAAATTAATTCAAAATATGGATTTAGTGAGGTAGTAAATAATTGATTTTAAGATTATTTACTAAAACAAATGACAGTTAACCATGTGAGGCCATTTTAAATAAATTGTTTTATTTAAAATGAGGGAAATGTGAAATAAGGTAATTAAATAATTAAAGATAATTATTTAATTTAGAGAAGGTGATAGATTAATTAAATACAATTAATAAATCTATTTAATTATAAGAAGACTTTTGAGGATTAGTGACATATTAAATAAATAAATAAAATATATTTATTTAATAATCAGGAGGACATAAGTGGCAAAGATTAATTAAATAAATTGAGAAATTTATTTAATTCTGAGAAAGCATTGGATAATTAGTGATGCCTTAAATAAAAAAATAAGATCCAACTATTTAATAATCATGAAGAATAAAATAACATCAATTAATTAAATTATTATGAATTATTTAATTAATAGTCGAAGGTAGACACCAAACATAATAAGAATGTCATAATTATGCTAAGATGAAAGAGGATGAAAAATAGTTCTTACAGGCTTAGGTCATTTTTATGTGTCTACATTTTCCCCTCTTTGTCATAGTGCAGTTTATCACATTATGGAGAAGAAAAAAAGTTAATAATATGTCCCAATGAAGGTATGGAGTGCCTATGCCCCCTCAGGATTATTTTTGAATTTTGGCCCAGGGTTAGAAAAATTTGGAAAGTGTCCCAATTAATCAATTCGATGACTAGAAAAACAATGGCATGATCAATTTTGAAAATGGAGGACGCTAAGCTAGTCAAAATGCTAGAAAAAAGTGTTAAAAAGAGCCTTCAATACAAACCTACTAGGTCAAACCCTAATTTTCAACCTATAAATAAGTTAAAAAAGCCAAACCAAGTATCATTTTCATATTTTCTATTCAGAATTTTGGAGATCAGAGCTTGAAGAGAATATGGTGATTCCCGTGATAGAACACTGTGGCTACCACGTGCAGAAATTCTAATGGCCCAAGGGCGCAAAGGCATTGGTAAGTACCCTGTCTGACCTTTAATTTTTTCAATTTTTGTGCATTTATTAGCATTTTGGGGGAAAAACAAATGCGTTGCAATGCAAATATCTTTGTGTAAACCACAATCGCCTTCACGTTTGACGCATTTGATTGTGTTATGATGCAAGTGCAATGGGTAGGTAGGATTTAGTTTAAAAGCACACAATTGCAAGGAAAAATGATGCATGTGTCAAAATGTAACGCATACGTGGTTTTCCAAGACGCAAGTGAAATGTTGCGATGTAGTTGCTAAGCCAAATGATACAATTGTTATAAAATGAGGCAACTATTATAAAGCTTCAGAATTGATGGATTAAGTGACGCATTCACAAAATTGCAATGCAATTGCGAGATGCAGAGCCGCATGTGATATTGTGTACTCTTATTTCAGATGCATTTTTAGTTTCACAGATAGTAATAATGTGCTAATTTTTTGACCTATGTGTGCTAACCCTTGTTTTTGTGTGTGTAGAGATGTTTAGTGCCTATTTATACACGAGAGTTCAGACTAGCTACCTATGCTTTTAGAGACCAACTGAGTGATAGGGAGAGATGATGGTTGATGAGACTAGGGTTGTAC